>JAGVSP010004044.1:0-52171 GCA_022494985.1 Micrasema minimum
GGGGTAGGGTTTTACAGGGCCTTTGACCTGTCATTGGCTGGGTTTGTGCCACATTGATTGTACTACAACATTCCCCATTCCGCCCATCTTTGGGAACCATATATGACAAATTTTTTGAAACACATTTAATGTTTGTTTGTATAAGTCCACATTTAGATTTGTTATGAAAAATTTTCACATTTTTCTTTCGTGTTGAAAGTGAAAAGGTTAAGTTTTGGCAAAAGGAAAGCTCATAGACCTTATAACCGTATTTGCTAAAGTATTAGATACGTAAAATATTGTTAAAATTTGCACAGAAAAAATTCAATAATGGCCCACTGCAATTAACCCTTTTTTCCCGGTTGGTCGAGAAATAGGGAACAGGAAATTAGATTTTAAAGGTTTAATACTCATCACAGGCCCCCTTTGGAAAGTTAATTCCGACAAATTTGAAAGCACCGAAATTTTGAAATTTGGTTAACATAAAGCTCAAATGTTTTTTTACCTTTAAAAAAAAATAATCAAAAAGGACACATCTAATTTAAGGCACTTTCTAAAACATTTAGCCCATGGGACCGTATTCTATCAGATGGCGCACTTAAGTAAATTTACCAAAAATTTGCACTTGTGGCCCTATTCTTTCCAATGTGCGATATATGTAATACTTTGGACCGGCGCTGAAGCAAAAGTCTGATCATCTTGCCTTCGTATTACGAACTACCAAGATTCACTGCACTTGGTGTACCAGTGCAGCTCCCTATGCACCACAGGTGCGGATAAGGGGAAGCAGTAAACAGCCAAATACCTAGTTTCATTAAACAGAATAAAAAATCCAAAAATGTTTTATTCTTTTCAGAGTATTTTTTTTTATTTACAACAAAATGTTAGAAATTATAATAATTCAAATAAAAACTAAGAAGGATTTTCTTCCTAATGTGTTTCCAACTCCTCCCAAACGGCAACTGAAACAAAGAAACAGCGAGCAAATAAGATACTAAAGATCTAAATCATTAAACAGCACAATTTTTTTAATAGTCTGTTTGTCCTCTCCAGAACACCAGTAGCTCAATCACAGATGACTATCGACGTGCTAATAAGCGACGTGATAACGATTTCTCACCATGGATGTTTAACGTTTTCGCGATCACAATGGAACATCCGTTAAAAGTTATCAATCGGGATTATAATTACAGCTTTAAATATGGAGAATACGCCAAAACTGTTAGTAAAGTAAAATAATTTAGTTTTATAGAAATTTATGTTGGAAGCACTCACTTTGTAGTTATTCATTATAAACTATTTAAATGAAAAACACTTTGTTCTAACTACTTTTTTTATTTTATTATTAAAACTCTCGACGGGTTTCGAAACAAACACGTGTCTCTTTGTCAAGGGTACAAGAATGAATGAAATTGGATAATGAAGTAATCGGAAATCAAATGGCTATTTAAAAGCAATATCCTTTATAATAGGTTATGAAATTTATACAGTAGGTTAATGATAGGTTAGGTTAAATAAAATAATTTAAAATCAAATAGATTTTGAAAAGCAAAATTTGACAATACATTATGAATGAAGGCGTGACCCAATCGCGTATCAACCAATCACAGCTTTACGCTTTACTCTACAAACCAGAGAGAAAAAATGTTTTGAAATTTTGACAGCTGCACGGCAAGTTTGTTAAGTTACCCCCCATTTTTAAAATTTTAGAGGTTAAGATGTCATAATATTCAATGGGTCATTTACAACTTATATTTTCTTATCAAAACACACCAAGTCCGCTTATTTTCTTAGTAAAATACAACAGAATATGCTACTTAGTTTCAATAAAAGCCAGGTCCGGGTACCTTGGTGTCAAAAAATGGCAAGTCCATTTTAACCAATAGGAACACAGTATTTTTCGCCGCCATCTTTGATCCTTCATTACAATCCAATATTTAATGTTTTACATTTGTGACAAAACAAGGCAAGTCTACTTTATTCAGTAGCAAAATAAGTCAAGGCCAACGTACTAATTTTCAAAACAAGTCAAATCCACGTTTTAGTGGCAAAATAAGTTAAATCCAAATTTAAATCATGATTTTCTGGTTAAATACTGCAAAATTACAGAGGGGATGTATGGTTTTTCCATTGTTATTTTACTTTATTAAAGTTAACCCACTGATAAAATAAAAGCATTACTTGTTTCAGATAATTGTCATTTTTCTTGAAAAATTTTCCTGATTAACTCAGGATTTGATAAAAGGCTCCTAATGTGTATTTTTTAAGCGCGGTTGTTAAGTTATTATCAAATGTTTGCACACAGGAAATTGTTAATATAGCTAATAATGTAAATATTTTATTTGTTTTTTACGTTTTTAAAAGCATACAATATACCAATTAAAAAAAACATTAACTGTCATGTCAGCCAAACGTCACGCCGACCAATATTCCACACAGTTTTCGCTTTAAACGGGACAGTTTAATGTTTAACTGAATGAATGGAGTTTTTCGGCATTTAAATAAATAAATGAACTGTCTTCTCACCGATTTCATGACGATGGAGCAGTTTACTTGAGGAGTTGATGGCGGACGTCAGGTAGGGGGCGGCGAGTCCTGAACCGAAGAAGAGGCAGAAGTAGGCGTCAGCTTGTAGCGATTGGTGATGTCAAACGGCAAGTTCTGTAAATAAACAATCCCAGGAGAAAAGTTTGTTATTTAGAAAATTCGCTATACATATAGAATACATACAAAATTTGACAGCACAATGGTTTAATTTTTTCTACACCACAATAGGTTAAAATTTTACTAAAATATGTGTACTGGATTAGTATATTTTATATATATTTTTATTAAGATTGACATGGGCTAATAGTATAGCATTTTATACAGATTTAACACATTTTTACAGGTCTTATCGTCGGCGAGGGAGCAATGTCAGATTATATAATAATTTCAAACGATTATTACCGAGCCGGGAACACCGCCGTGGTAGCCATTTTTAAGCATATTAGGAGCGACCTTCCTGGTCAAGGCATTTGCGTTGCGAGCTAATACAGCGAACATTTTAGAAAATTAGAAAATGGACAAAAATGTATCGAGACGTTCACAATAATATCCTCGATTTCTTGATTTTCTGATAAGTCTAGAGTCACGGAAATCCGGATATGTCAGAGACAAAGCAAATTTCTATGAATGTTTTTAGCCGACGCGGGTAAGTACTTTAAAAGGTGGTAAAATTTATTTAAAAATAAAAATATTTTAGGTATATTTATTACAATATAAATTTACAAAGCGACGCGACGGCGACGCCTCCTACGTATAATATCGTAACCCACAAAATGCGATTTTACAGGAGGAGCAGTATCAAGGGTGATTCTGTTTAAGGGATGGCGGTCCAAAACACGCAAAGTGCAGGCTCCATCCAGGGTCAAAGTTGAAAAACTGCAAAATACTGACATAAGACATAATTTTGAAAGATCGGTGAGTCGTAGACTGAACGAGGAAGACGTAGAATGTTTGAGTATAAATGATATGTGGGAATGTTTGAAATCAAGTATGTGTGAGGCGGCGAAAGAAGTGTGCGGTGTTGTGACAACGATAGGGAGAAAGAATGGTGACGCGTGGTGGGACGACGAAGTCAAAAAACTCATAAAAGAAAAGAAGGATGCGTGGATAAATTTGCTTGCTGTCAATAAACGGAATACGAGTGAATATGTTTTTGCCAAAAGTGTGTATAGTGAATGTAAGAAGAAGGTCAAACAGGGGTGTGCGTGAACGAAAGAGAAAATTGAATGAAGAGGAAGGAATGAAAATGAGCCATCATTTCCACGAAAATATTAAAGTTTTCTGGAAAGCGGTGAAAAACTCGCGAAATAGTAGTGAAAGTAAACGTATGACAGTTGTTAAGGCTAAGGATGGAAAAATGATAACAAGTGAGATTGGTATAAAAGACAGATGGAAGGAAAACTTTGAGGAAGTGTACGAATCACACACTGGTAACTCGGGCGGTGTATCAACATTACCTGAGCCATGTTTGAATGCAAATGACGAAGAAAGCCCGATTAGTATGAAAGAAATTATCAGTGCTGTCAAATGTATGCGGAATGGTAAAGCGCAAGGCTATGATAGTGTTGCAGCAGAGTTCATTAAGTCGGGTGGCAAAATAATTCTCACATGGCTACATAAACTTTTTAACTTGTGTCTAAGGAAGCACAGCACTCCACTTGATTGGAGGAGAGCTGTGGTTATGCCTTTATACAAGGGAAAGGGTTCCAAGGTTGAGTGCGGGAATTACAGAGCTATCAGTCTTTTAAGCGCTGTTGGCAAAATGTATGGAAGAATATTGATTGAGAGAGTAAGAAATGTGACTAAGGATAAAAATATGGGATGTTCAGAGTGGATTTATGAATGGCAGAGGATGTATGGATCAAATATTTGCGTTACGCAATTTGTCGGAGAAGTTTTTGGCAAAAAACCGGAAGCTTTTCTGCGCTTTTGTTGACTTGCAAAAAGCATTTGATCGTGTGTTGATAGGAATAAGCTATGGATGGCCTTATCTGAGTATGGAGTGAACGATAACCTTGTCCGCGCTATTGCTTCCTTGTACAAAGACAGTGTAGCGTGTGTAAGGGTAAATGGGTCATTCACGTCGTGGTTTGACATCCCTAAAGGAGTCAAACAGGGATGTGTGATGTCACCATGGTTGTTTAACATATACATGGATAAATGTATGAAAGAGTTGAAAAAATATGGGCGTGGGCGCGAGAATGAGTGGTATGATTGTTAGTTGCCTTTTGTACGCCGATGACGCAGTGCTTCTTGCTGAGAGCGAAGAAGAATTGCAGTCCTTGGTTACAAAGGTTTACGATGTGTGCAAGGAGAGTGATCTATTAATGAATGTGGAAAAGTCGAATGTGATGGTTTTTGAAAGAAATGTGAATATGACTAAGTGTAAGATCGTAGTAAATGGCGATAGCTTGAAACAAGTGGAAGAATTTGTATATCTGGGAAGCATGTTCACTAGGGATGGAAATATGGACAAGGACATTGAAAGGAGGGTTAGTGCCGGTAACAGAATAATGGTGCCTTAAAGTCGGTAGTAGTATCTAATAAAGCTTATCAAAAGAGGCTAAATTGGCAGTGCACAATGGAGTTCTGGTACCAACCCTTATGTATGGAAGCGAAGCATGGAGTTGGAAAAATAAGGATGAAAGTAAATTGAATGCAGTTGAAATGCGATCTCTCAGGCGAATGTGTGGTAAACTATGTATGATAGGTGCACTAATGTTGAAATTAGAGCAGAATGCAAGGCTGAGATAAGCATTATCGACAAAATTAAGAAAGGTCTTTTACGTTGGTTCGGTCATGTAGAGCGAATGGATGATGAAAGAACATCTAAAAAAAAAATATATGATGCGACTGTGCCTGGATGTAGAAGTCGAGGAAGGCCGAGAAAGACATGGCATGATCAAGTAAAACAAGTGCTTGAAAGTGGGCATGTAAGAAGTCGGAATAATCGACGTGCGTGCATGAGGAGATGTATGAATGTGGAGGAAGCAAGAGAAGTGTGCCAGGACAGAGTGTGTGGCGTTCTATCCTCTCTGCCTACCCCTTCGGGGAAATGGCGTGATGGTTAGTTAGTAGTTAGTTAGCATTTGAAAATATTTTCGTTCATATGCATTGGTTGTAAATACGACAAAATACGCCCCAAAAAAGACCTTAATATTTGCAAAATATTTTTTTTGTTTTGGTAGCATTAACGATATAGTTAAATACTTAATATAAATAAAAAACTCAAAATCTACGATTTGTGGGTTACGATATTATACGTAGGAGGCGTCGAAATAATTTAAGTGTGTCTTAATTTTGATATACCCTTTTTAAAAGACAATTCCATTTAGTCCAAAGGCAATTTAAAAAGTAACACTGGGGGAAAAGACAAGCGTTTAAATTTAGTAAGAAAAATGAATTATCATTATTTTTTTACCTAAATATTAAATTTGACTTCGTTCCTTTGCGCTCTTCTTCCATCTTTTTGGTAGCTTGTAATTAAAAAAACACTGTTTTTTTTTAAGTCTTCAAAAACAGTAAAAAAAGTTAATTCAATATATAAAATAATATGGACATGTTACTTATCATGGATGCAAAATTGAACGATTTTTTTGATTTCCTGCTGCAAGTTTTACATTGATGTAATTTATTTTAATGGCGAATTATTAATTAAATTAAATTTTTTGACTTTTCATACCATAAACCAAAATCATATGTTCTTTAACTCCGTGACTGTAGAAAATAATTCGCGTAGGTCTCACTCCCCGCCAAAGAAATGGCCACAATAAACAAATTATACGTATAGTCAAACAACACTTCTTCAAAAAGCTAAAATTATTTGTTTGAATTGATGCAGACATTCTAATGTAGCTTTTTATTTTTTGGTAAATTTTGTTATTTTCATAATCGCTAGTTTCAGTGAGGATTGTCCTAGACACATGTAGTATCGGCGACCGATATTCGTCAGATTTTACAAGATTTTCTTATCAAGTGGTCAGTTCCCAATTTTGTTTTTGTTAAACTGAAACTTTCAACTAGTTTTCCGACGCCATGGCAGATCTAGACGATTTCTTCGCGAAAAAGGACAAGAAAAGAGGGAAAGCCGTCAAAAAATTCTCCACTCCCGAAGAGATAGTGAAAAAAATCGAAGACACAAAGCAGAAAAACGACATACAAATTAGAAAAGATCGCCAACCTGGAAAAGGACAGGAAGGAGAAGATGGTGCAGCTATGCCCGGGGTAAATTATTTATTAAAAAATCCATATTTATTGCCAAAATTCGGTCCAAAACAGTCGTAGAAAATCTAATGTCAGAAACACGTATGGTAAATTTATCCAGCGGACGTCATTCGGTTGACATGATTCAAATAATGTCGATGAATATGCATTTTTCAAGCTTGATTTAGTAGCTGCAATATCGCTCAGTATTTCTATCCTCTCGCTACGAATTACACTTGTTTTTTGACGTTTAGTCGATAAAAAAAAATGTTTTTAAAATCTTAGGTTAGTCTTATTAATTTAAGAGTAATATCCAATTAATGTGGAACTGACTCTTATTTTTGAACAACAGTCGGCGATTTTGCGTTCAGAAATTTTTCGTGTGTTATGATTGGAATAGGCGTGTTGAGATAACATTGTAAGCTAATCGGGCTTGCTGGTCGCGTTTCTAGGCAGGCTTGTGGGATCCATTTGCTCCACGCAGGAGGGATCAGCGGATATGGATAGAATGATACCAATGTATTACTTTTCTCATTTTATGTTTATATTTTATTCATAAGATTATCATCATAATAATAAATGCTAACACTAGTTCGTTACTTGATATGTTTAAAAACTTCTGAGCATTTTTTTGCATCTTCTGCTATGTTTCCCAAAAGTGCGGCCACCTTGGCCCCCCAGATCAGGCCATGGAGAGATCTGAGGGGGCCTTCTCTGGCCCTGGGGGAGTAGGGGAGCCCTGAGAAACAAACAAGGGACCATGAGGTGCTAAAATGTATATCATTATAGAATTTAAAAAATCTGTTTTACACGATGTACCTACATAAAATGCATAAATATTATCATCTATGATTTTGGGATGTGATGTTTCAAATAAGTTTTGGCACCTATGGTTTAAATTTTAGTTACTACCATTAGTTTCTTACAAGGGAAAAGCCCAATAGCCCATTTGCACTTCACATTATAGTAATATAATATTATATGAAAAAGGCATTTTAATGTGTTTAATCACAAATAAATCATAATCATCATTTACGTTAAATAACTCTGTACCTGGGAGCGTTTGGGTGGGTAAAATCCTACGGCTTAAAGATTCGCTTCGAGAGAGTTCTAATTAACGAGAGTTAATCAAAATCTCTCAATTTATGTTTACAATCAGGTTAGCTAAGACGTGAATAATTTAGAAGTAGGAATGGGAATTTTGAAAGTTTTTGAAATAGAGCCATCGTCTTCTGACCCCTTTTACAGTTTATTTCTGTAATTTGTGTTTCTCGATTATATTTATTCATTAGATAGAGAAAAGTGCTCATTCATAAGGTGGTTGCCAAATTTCTCTTACCGCAATATTTTGAAACTGCAGTGAAATATGTGAACATATCGGTTGGTCATATCTGGCTCTTAATTTTAAATTTTTTAAGATCTCGTGCTGATTTTTTGCATAAACAGCGCAAAACAGTGATGTTACCAGCCTGATGGAACAAATAATAAGAATGCCTTGCACGATATGTAATAAAATCAATGGGCTTATTAAGTAGGTAGTAATGAAAACTGCTAATTGAAAATGATAACGCTGATTTAATAAGGCGCATTTATTGTATTTCGCAACTGTATTGATTAATTACATTATACCTTAATAAACAAGAGATATGTACATATTGTGTCTTTTTACATGACTAATGGAATGTAGGTACTAGTCAATAAAAAATATTATTGAAGTTATTTCTAAAAAATATATATAACTAACTAACTAAGTAACCATCACGCCATTTTTCCCGTAGGGGTTGCACATACGCCGGGTATTCCAACGTTTACACATGTATTTCAAAGTACTATGTTTGCACTTGGTTTCATGAAATGTCGTTAGCTGTCCGCTTTCAAGTACTTGTCGTGCTTGGTCATGCCATGTCTTTCTCGGCCTTCCTCGGCTTCTACATTCAGGCACACTTGCATTTAAACTTCTTTAGCCGTTCTTTTATCACTCATTCGCTCCACATGACCAAAACTATCGTAAAAGCCCTTTCTAAATTATGTCGATAATGCTTATCTTAGCCTTGCACTCTGCTCTAATTTCGACATTTGTACACCTATCATACATAGTTTTACCACACATTCGCCTGAGAGATCGCATTTCAACAGAATTCAGTCTACTTTCATCCTTCTTTTTCCAACACCACGCTTTTTACCATATATAAGGCTTGGTACCAGAACTCCGTTGTGTACTGCCAATTTTTTTCTTCAAATTCATATTGAAATCGTTTTTATTTTATTTATGGATAGTAATCTTTTTTTTATTATTGTATTTATTTAGTAGATACGATATAATTTTACATAGACTAATATTATTATATTACACTTAATTTTATTTTTTCCTAACTATTCTTATCTACACTAATAACTCAAACATATATTTTTACACTTAGCCCTAAATAACTTTAAATTTTGTTCATTTTTTATTTCTTCTGGCATCTCCTCATACATTTTAATGCCCTTATACATGATGAGACATTTCTGTGACATAGTTTTTCATTTCTTTTCTAATCTTATATTTTTTGAACCTCTTGTTGCATATTTATGAAAAAAAGTCATTGTTTTTTAATTTTGTTTTGCAAATATCTTGGAATTATCTCTTTAACAATTTTGTTAATTTCATTAGCAACATTTATTTTAATTATTTGGTCTACTGACATAATATTTCAAGAGTTTAATTATTTTTTTAATGTTTTGTTCTTCTTACTGCACTTCAATATGATTAAATAGAGATTTTTTATGTTTCTCAACCTCAGTCAAAATGAAAATTTCTTTTTAAAGTAAATCCCATCTGTCATTTGAAACAATTGTATTTCGTGTTTTGAAGATGCCCTTAAGGGAGAAGCGCATAGTCATAAATGTGGAAAAGTGACGGTGTAGAGATAATTATTGAAGCATTTAACTTTTCTAGTTATTTATCAAGCTTTAACTTGGAAAACGCGCACTCAGCAGGTATACGTCATGAAAAAGCTATTATCATATTCTGTCAAGTTTTTTACTGAAATATGGTTTATTGCACATTTTTCTACATGTTTTAAATTATTAAGTGAATGTGCAATTGAAATCAGAATCCAATAAGGCTGTTGTGGCGGTATAATTATTGATCTAGGTTCCAGTTGTGAGCTAACGAATGTTACGTATGTTCGCCGTCAAGTTTACATACCGGGTAGGAAACCGCATTCGCTTGTGCACGTCGTGTTGGCCCAGGTCGACCCGAGTGCGGGACGGCGCGGGCGCACGGCGTGCTCGATAACGACATCCTATTGCCACACGGCCGCATTAAATCAACAAAACGCCGTAGTACTACGGTATCTGGTAAAACTTTTTTAAATATGACTAACACGGCACTTTTAAAAGCACTACTTGTTTATAAGATAAATTGCGACAAAGTTTATTAATATGCATTTACTATATTATTCATTACTTTAATAGCTTACAAGGTTTGACTTTAGATAAACCGTTTATATCGGACAGTTTACTGTGCAGTTTCTTGTTCAGAAAACTACCCCAGTTTCTTGTACCAGTTTCTGACAATAAAAACTGCGCGGTCGTGAATTTACCTTTACACGGACACATGTTTACTGTCTGTAGGCTTGCGCAGACGCGGACAGTCGGACCATACAATACCCAGTCGGACGTGCCATAAATGTTGCCATACTAATAATCTCTATCGTCGCTATCTTATCGTTTTTTGGCAGATCTATCGATTTTGTGGAGATTTATCGAATCTACTGAAATGTACACCGATTTACCGATTTTTGAGTCATTTTAATTTTAAAGCATTTATTTTATGGCAATTATAAAGCGCAAATAAATTCACATATTATGATTTATTGGAACTTCTACCGATTTTACAAATTGGCAACATTACTCATCTGTCAAATAGTAAATAGTCGTTATTGATATTTTGAATTTTCGATCTTAGGATTTCAGTTCTTATTATTTATTACCTCTTATATTCACATTCGCCATAGTAAATTTTTCAAAAGTTTATATTTGTAATATTAACGATACTATTGAATATTATACGAATGTCGCTATCGCAATCAGGGTCGATGCGCGCGCCGTGACTGAGTAAAAACTGTGTGGAATTACGCGCACAGTGAGGAATCTGACACTAGCACACAGTTTTTCATCCAGTTGTTGCTTTTATACGGCGTTTCGACTGCACAGGAAATGTTGTAGTAAATGGTCCTATATAGGGGCTTTAATAAACGATACTTGATAACAGTTTGCAACAAATAACTTCTTATTCAATTTTCTCAAAAACTGCTAGTCAATCAAATATTTATTCTACAATTAACTGAGGTAGATTCATTGGTATTTTCCCGCTTGTACCTCGAGTTTAGTTCATACAGTGTATAGTGGGGGTTCTTATACACTGTAAAACTATACAGTGCCTATAGTATAACTGTTATAACTATACAGTGTTTTCGTTATACAGTGCTTAAGTGGGGGTCCGGTCTCTCGGTGGGGGTTATGTCCTATATTAACACTTAATTAGTTTGTACAAATGAGCAAACCTTTACCGCGTACTGAGCAATAAGTTCTAAATATGCATTCTTTGAGATTTTTTGTTGAAGAAAACAAGCCGCATCAGATTGGTTATTCAAATTTAAAATTGACCAATTAGACTGCTGCACTTAGTTAGTGTCACTACCCGCGAAAATATAAACCATCTTCACACACAACACCGAGTATATCCGATACAAACTTAATGTTACCTCTTTTTTTTTTTACGAAATTGGAGGGTTTTTTTGTCTACCCTGAACATTTTGCAAATCGACGCCTCCTACTATAATATCTAAACCCACAAATGCGATTTCTACAGGAGGAGCATTTGAAAAAATTTTTCGTTCATATGCATGTCAGTTGTAGATACGACAATATAACGCCCCAAAAAAGCCTTATTATGGCCAAAATATTTTTTTTGTTTTGGTAGAAATGAAAAGATATAGTTTTAAATACAGGAACGTAATTCCACCAAAAACTCAAAAATCGGACGATTTATGGCGTTACGATATTTTATACGTTAGGAGGATAATTTAAGTGTATTTAAGTTTGATTACTCTTTTTTATAAGATCAATTTCATTTAGTCCAAAGGTAATTAAATTAAACACTGGGGGAAAAGATCAAGCCTGATAATTTTTATGTAAGGAAAAATGATACTTACATAATTTTTTATCTGCAGATATTAAATTTGACTTCGTTCCTTTGCGCTCTTTCTTCCAACTTTTGGGTGGGTCGAAAACTGGTTTGTTTTATTCCGCAGGTTAGTTGAACTTAGCACACAGGGACGATTATATTTTCTTAATCTAGACTTAAAATAAATAACACTTTTTATCTTTATTTTTTTTTTATACTCTTCTTGGGAATTCCTTCATAACATTTTAAGCTCAATAGTACGACACGACACTTGAGAGCTCCCTGATGTCACTATACAAGTTATCCGATTTTTATTATTATGGACTTGGTTTGGATCAATTGCCGTAACGTGCATTTCGTTTTGCAGAAAATGCACGCGCCGGACATCCACAGCGAGGAGTACTTCCCCACGCTGGGCGGGGACAAGGTGGGGCGGGTGGCGGGCGGCGCGTGGAGCAGCTCTCCGCACTCGGGGGGCGGCGGGGGGGGGCGCGCGCGCCGGCCGCCAGCCGCTGGCGCTCGGCAACCGCTACTCTTCCCTCACCGACGACAGCTAGCAAAGGGTAACCAAACTACCCTCACTTATCATGTCCGCCCAACTGGCTGCCCCTACACCATCCGTCCCTTTCCCCACGGGGGTGCTTTGTATTCTTGTTTTGTATGTTTGCATTAATAAAGAAGAAAAAAAAGATAATTTCGCTATGGAGACACTGAGGGATCGTAAGGGTGGCGGCATCATGATTTTCTTTTGACTTGATCGATGCTGTCGCCCTCTTGACTTAACTTCACTTGGAAACTTTGGCCCTGCAATTTGCTTATGCATTTGCAACAGCAAGAATTTAAAGTCCTGCATAAAATAGCGTGACTGACAGAGAGTCCCCAAAGATTCTATAACAGTCGCTGGTGGAGGTGGGACGATCCCTTAGTGCCCCTACACCACATTCTGCGAAAAAGCACTTAGTCAAAATTACTACTTCTGAGATAATTGAAGCTCATAGTTTTGTAATTTTTTTAATGCCAAACATTACTAACACAGATATTATTGA
Source organism: Micrasema minimum (assembly GCA_022494985.1). Taxonomy (NCBI): domain Eukaryota; kingdom Metazoa; phylum Arthropoda; class Insecta; order Trichoptera; family Brachycentridae; genus Micrasema; species Micrasema minimum. Next base: position 12,949 of record JAGVSP010004044.1, read on the forward strand.
TTTTATTAGGCGTTTACATGGCTTATGACCTGTTATTCGCTGGGTTATTACAACATTCCTTCATCATCTGATAACCATATATGTCAATTTTTTGAAACTTACTATTATTGAACTCACGCTCGTAATATCACATTACAAGTGATTTTCTCACTGGTGACATCTGTTGAGAAGATTGTTAAGCATTTTTGGCAATCAATCTTTATTGGTGTAGGTAAGGCTCATCCGAATTTAATTACTTACTAGAAGACGCCTGAAGATGACTCCAAATTTATTTGCTTCATATTTTAACCAGTAAATCTTTTTGACAACTATATCAATAATATCTGATATCAGCCCAGCATGGGTATAATCCAGTAAATTGTCTACAAGTATTTGTACACATTCAAAATGTTGATAAAAATTACCAAGCCATCTTGAAAAAATTGCATATTGATCTATTAACTACATTTTATTTAATGGTTTAATAAATAATAACTGAACTTTCAGCTCAATTTTTTCAAAATAATAGTGGATTGACACGACTTGCATTGCATAGTTTATTTTTATTTTTTTATTAATGTTTAATTATTGACTTTTTTTTCAGGTAACCTTGAGCTGTCGTCAACTCGTACGACCATAGCTAATCATCACAGCGGTCAAAACTTCGCGTCTACGCAATGTGCAAGTTGTGTGAAAAACACACACCATACATATATATTTATATTTCAAAAACTTTTGCATATATTTATATGTAGAACGCGTAAAACTCTCGCTAATCCCAGACGCTTCAAACAATAAAATCTTCCGTCAGATAAAATTTTTAATTAATTCATTCATTCTACTTATATATCAACAGCTTACACTGACGTCTACATTTCTGTTCAAGAATCGTGTTTCTATCTCTTTCCAATGTAAAGATATTAAAAATTAAAAAAATCCAGTTTCAGTAAAATGGTACAAAAATCAATTCGCGATTTCCCAAAAATTTACTTTTTTGAGTTAATTCCATGTGTTCACATATGTCGCAATATATTTCACAGTCCCCAGAAGTTCGAACAAGAGTTCACTAGAAGGGACGCTTCCATACAAATTTTCTAAAAATATACGCTTCCTAGGGTTAATTTCATAACACCACTTATTATCAAATTCCACCGTCTAAACACTCCGGCACTTAGGCCAATACACGAAACGTGTGACGTAGATGTCTAGTGATGACGTAGATGCCTATTGATGACGTAGTGGGTAACTAGACACCTCAGACACGGTAGTATCTTTCAAGTATGGAATGTCACTTCTCTGAAATTCAAGCTAAGCGATCGCCTGCCAGTTCATGTGCCACCTTCCGAGTCAGATCCACCCATATCCGCTCCCTATGTGGAGCATATGGATCCCACAAACTGCCTCCAGGCGCATCCTCCCAAGTCAAGTCCGCGTCCCGCAGCTCTGACGCAAACTGCCGGCGAATTGTCAACAGTGGACGTCCAAGACGCCGGGGACCTATGCCTTGTAAAATAGGCAAGCGTTTTGGTGGCGGCTCTCGGGAGGCGTGCGTAGTATATGGGGAAACGCTTTCGCCGGATGACAGTAGATACCAAGGGTTGGGTTGCCTCACCTCTGTGTTCCTTACAAAGTCAAACCACCGCACACCTAATATTCTTCTAAGACACCTATTCTCTGCACTCAGAAGTCTGCTATCTTGGGCCCTGGTTAGGTGCCATGATTCTCAGCCATGGAGGTGAAGAAATAAAAATTCTTAGGCAGGCTCATTTTCCAGCATTTTTTATCTAATTAAATAAATAAAAAAAGGTTTGTATTATAAAATATTTCAAAGAAGCGTCGGATTAATGAGAGTTTGATGTGTAAAACTAAAACTGCTTCAAAATTACGATTATGGACGCAAGAAAATGTTTAAAAATATCACTAAAAAATTCCCAGTATTAAATCAATCTGTTATTTTTTCTTCAAAATCAAAGCATTCCTTAGCTTTAGAGTCGAACCCACTTTCAATTGATTTCACCAAAATTAAAAATAATATTGCTTTTAATATCTGTAAATTTTATACGGAATCAAAAATATCTGTGTCATCCTTCTCTTCTAAACATTTTTATCAATGGCTTATACATTATACATAGTGTTGCACTTACAAAGACGCTATCGTCATATTCATATTGTAACCTAAATGACGCAATATTTTAACATTCAATGCAAATGAGGGAATATCGTCATATACATAGTAAACATGTATATGTATTTTTTTTTTAATGATTTAAATATATTGTTATATCTGTTGAGTGGTGATAAAATATGTCGTATTCATAGTGAAGTCTGAAGTGTCATATCCATAATTAAATTTGAAAGTGATAAGACGTCATCACCATCGTAGTGAAATCTAAACGACGCAACTGTCTTCACTCATAGTAAATATTTCTTTACTCTTCATAAGAACTTGAATTTATAACCAGTGGGTCCGTGGAAACAAGCTAATGAATGCTTTGCATAAATTATTTTTCCTGTTATAATAAAAAATAAAAACATAAAAGATGAATTTTGATTAACTATGAATTATTTGTTCCCATGTGCTCTTTTTAAGTAAATTTTGTTTTTTTTGTACTATCGTTAATTAATAAAAATAAAAACTGTTTTTGTATAAACATGATTAATTTATGTGTTTATTTATTTATATTTCACAAATGTCCTTTCTCTATAGCTCAATCACAGATGACTATTGACGTGCTAATAAGCGACGTGATAACGATTTCTCACCATGGATGTTTAACATTTTCGCGATCACAGTGGAACATCCGTTAAAAGTTATCGATCGGGATAATTAATTACCGCTTTAAATATGTAAAATACGCCAAAACTTTAAGTAAAGTAAAATAATTTAGTTTTATAGAGTTTTAATTGTTTGTGCACAATTTATCATGCCATTTATTTGCTTTAAATCAATTTGAGAAAGCAATAAAACGAAACATTTGTCAAAGTATGCCTTTCATCTATGGTGCTTGGCAACGCGACCGTGATATGAACGTATGTTCATTGTGATCGGTCAAATGCACGTCGACAATCATCTGTGATTGAGCTACAGGAAAAGAACCACATATTTAAATAATATAATCCATTGAAAGTAACGCGCAATGTACATTTAAATGTTAATTTGCTGTTAAAATTATCTTAATGAAAAGAAAAAATAATCATATAAATAAAAGTTAAATTATGTGGATAATCCACATAATCCAACCCTAACACAATTTGCACGTGATCCCCGAATGTATACTGTTTTTGACTCTGAACAGACTGTACAGAGTATAGACACTCAGGCACGGTGGTATTAACTAACTAACCATCACGCCATTTCTCCCTAGGGGTAGGCAGAGAGGATAGAACGCCATACCACTCTTTCCTAACATACCTCCTTTGCTTCCTCTACATCCATGCATCTTCTCATGCACATACGCCGGTTATTCCGACTTTTCACATGTCCACTTTCAAGTACTTGACGTACTTGGTCATGCCATGTCTTTCTCGGCCTTCCGCGGCCTCTACATCCAGGCACACTTGCATTTAAACTTCTTTTAGCCGTTCTTTCATCACTCATTCGCTCCACATGACCAAACCATCGTAAAAGCCCTTAATTTTGTGGATAATGCTTATCTCAGCCTTGCGCTCTGCTCTAATTTCGACATTTGTACACCTATCATACATAGTCTTACCACACAGAGAGATGACATTTCAACAGCATACAGTCTACTTTCATCCTTCTTTTTCCAACACCACGCTTCACTACCATACATAAGGGTTGGTACCAGAACTCCGTTCAGCCGGTGACTTTATCCGTTACCTTACTACTGGGATCCATAGAGACAAGTATAGTAATAAAAAACTGTAAGTATGCACATAATTTATTTACATATTAATCTACATAACTGAACTTCTAGCGTAACAATAGGGCTTGGCATATTTTTTTAGTATCCGGCGGTATCTGCTTGTCAGTCCGTCGAGTGATGTGCGAGGTACAACTGTTCAAATTTTGGGTATTGGAAAAATAAACAATGTCATAGTGTGCCCTCCTGATCAGCCGATTGATAAACGGATGGCACACGAAAAAGAACCGTGCACAAGCCTATTCTGTCATTTTTGTTTTTCTGAGATATCGATGCAATATCTTACCATTAGACGGACAATGTTCCAAGTTCCAACTGACAAATTTTAGTATTATAAAATAAATTAATTAACAACAAACGCAGGACTTGCTCATGTTCAATGTTTGTAGAGGGCCGAAGGTACAATTAAATTTTAAATGAGCTTACAATTCTACGACGAATACACTTGATATATTACATGAATTATTGTTCTGACAGCCTACTGCACGAGATGTATCAATTAAATCCCAACACTAATGTACCGGGCCACAACTGGAAGCTCTATCCTCCCCAATTCCACCTCGACACTAAGAAAACCTTCCTTCCCAGTAGGGTGGTTTCAGACTGGAACAAACTGCCAGGCCTAGTTGTCCACTCCACTACGGTCGACCAGTTTAAACGCCGTCTGGATGCAGAAGGCAGTGCACAAGATATCCAGAAAAAGTTGTCTGCCTAAACATAAAAGGTTATATGTACATGAAACGTTGATGAAATCCCTTTCGTTAAGATATCATAAAAAATGAATTTTTATATACAGACGGTCTAATAATGCATGGATCAGTTGAAACCCGTCACTCAAGAGTAAAATATTACTACATATTGTCACCATTCAGGCAAAAGTCACTAAGTCTGGTTTAATGCGCACTTTATATGCGACAGAAAACTGTACAGTCTGTCACATTTTTTAAGCGCGATCCTTCAAAAATTGTTTATCTATAAACGAAATTTCTAGAGTCGGTGACTTTTTGCTGGTCGGCGACAATATTTCCATAGCTCCCGGTCGTTTTAATTCTTCTTTCCCGGTACCCAGGGTTCGACTTGTGGCTTAGTGGTGCTGTAGGGGACGTATTGGCCCGTGGTTCCGGATAGATTCTCCGTGTGGTCGGCCATCCATTTGTATTTCGGGCGAGAACCATCCTGTAAATAAAATCGTTCATAAACCACGCTAGATTTTCGAGATCAATAACATAGCTAATGGGACAAAACAAAGCATAAACAAAATGTATTTCATCACTGCTAAGTTGATATTTTTCATGAACAAGTGGAGTCCATTGTTAATTGTTAAAATTTAAATAAGTAGCAATTAATCTTCAAACAAGAGCTTCAGAGAAGTGACATTCCATACATGAAAAATACTCGTCTATACCGTCGTAAATACCGTGTCTAGGTGTTTAGTTACCCACTACGTCATCAATAGGCATACGACTCAAGCGACTTGTTGTTAAATAGACAGTTCGCGGTGATACTTATCACGTCGACTTGTTAAATTGACAGTTCGTGGTGATACTTGGTTATGATCCCAATTATATAAAAATTATAAGACAATTTTTATAACATGAAGTTATGCAATATATGAAGGTGTGGAATCAATTTTGAAAATTTCTAGTCTTCAAAAGCGTAGATCTAACATTGATTCCATATTCTTATTGAAATAGCTAAATGGCATGATAGATGCATCTTTACTGACTCGCGTGACTTTTTGTATTCCAGTCCGTAGGTTGAGAAATAATGACGTGCTGTTCCTTGGTCACCACAAAACTAACTATGGTTTTCATGCCCCATTGTCTCGATTGTGTCGTATTGTAAACTCAAGACGGGATCTGGACTTGTTCGGTGTAAGTCTATCAAGATTTAAACATTCACTGAAGTGGACCCGATCCTGTCTTGAGTGTGTCCACATTTTATTCTAACTGTCTTAGCTTCACCAATTTAATGTTCTGTCACTTATTTTTAATGCTTGTTATCCCTATTATGCTTATCTTTGTATTTAAATGGATTTTTTTTCACGTAAATAAATCTATGTGCTGGAGTCTTTAGACGGTGGAATAATAAGTGGTGTTATGAAATTAACCCTAGGAAGCGTATATTTATTGAAAATTTGTATGGAAACAACCCTTTTAGTGAATTATTCTTCGACGCAATTAATGTTATTTTTACTCCCTTGAAATAAAATGATTTACCTGTTGTGGGGGAAGGTCTGTCTTGTAATGCATCCAACCAAACCACTCTGCTGGGATCTATAAAAAAACATTTTAACATTAAAATCTTTGATATGACAAACTTCTGTTTAAAAAATGTCTCTGATAATGAAGTTTTTTTACTGAATTTGGTGTAACTTAACAACTTGCCGTGCTTTTTATGAGGACTAGTCTATTGCTAAATCCATAGATATGACAAGATGTAGAAAAAAAGTCGAAGAGAGAAATTTATACAGTAGGTTAAGATAGGTTGGGTTTAATAAAATAATATAAATCAAGTGGCTATTTAAAAGCAATATCTTTTATAATAGGTTATGAAATTTATACAGTAGGTTAATGAGAGGTTAGGTTAAATAAAATAATTTAAATCAAATGGCTATTTATAAGCAATATCCTTTATAATAGGTTATGAAATTTATACAGTAGGTTAAATAAAATAATTTAATCAAATAGATTTTTAAAAGCGAAATTTGACAATACATAATGAAGGCGTAACCCAATCGCGTATCAACCAATCACAGCTTAGCCCGCTTTTACGCTTTACTCTACAAACCAGAGACTAAAAATGTTTTGAAATTTTGACAGCTGCACGGCAAGTTGTTAAGTTACCCCCTAAATTTCAAGTTGTGTTTAAACAAGACTTCATATAGCGAAGTTTATTACTGGAATGATGCAGAAAAATAAACAAAAAGATCATAAAACCATTGGCACAATCTGTTTGTAAACCGGATATTTAGTAAAACGAGATACAGTCATTAATATTATAGTTAGGAATTTACATGTTCATATAAACTCCTTACTACTGATATATTATAATCTGATATGGACCAAAGGAGCTTCTTCTCTTTTCCTCTTAAGATATTAATGAAGGGACGGCTAATAATAACAGTAAACGGAATAGTTACCTGGCTGCCGTCGTAACTCATTCCGTATTTGGGGGCGTACTCCACCCAGCGATTCCGGGACACGAAGTAGCGAGGGTTCTCGAAGTATTTGTTGCCGTACTTGTCCTCCCCCACACACACCCCATCCTTCAGATCGTCCTGTCTGCAATCCACCAATCAATATCATTTATTTTATTTATTGAATTTTCCTCATTTTAAACATTTTTTGAACAAAAAAAAATCTTTTTTTTTTTTTTTCATTGGTAATCCTGAATTCTTAAACGGACAAGCTTTAGCGTTTAAATTAGACTTGTAAATCATGCAATGACCATAATGAATAGATTTTGGACAGCGTGGAATGTCCTAATGTCAACCAAAACATAAAATTATGTAATTGCTCAAAATACTAACCTGTACAGTTTGTACAGCGAAGCTCTAATTCCACCATTTTGTCGGATCATTGTCAACAGACGGGCCACTTTATCCAAGGCTAGATATTTCCCCATTTCAAAATTTCGTATTTATGTATTTTAAAGATTTATCTGTCCGTAGCTGAAATCAAAACTCAAAACGTAGTTTGACAGAAAATTTTGGTGTTGCCATAAAGTTTTTTTTTTGTTTTAGGGAAACGTTTTAAAAATTAAAACCATGAAATAATATTTTCTCTCCAATTTTAAATAAAACAAACTATACGTATTTATCGGATTGGCGTGTTTTACTCAAAACGGCGCCGGCGCGGGCGGCGGCTTATCGATTGCAGTAAAAGTACTTAATTTTGTTTATTGTAATGGCAACCTCCGAATCGGTCACAAAACATCTGTCGTTATTTTTTTATCCCGATTTTTTTGTAATGTCAACAGCTGTGTTCAACTTGGTATATTTAAAAAAAAAGTAAATAGTTAACAATTGATGTATAATTGTTTTTTTTTTTTAATTAAATTTATTTATTTTTTAAAACCTATTTATCAAAAATCGAATACTTACTTCAAAAAAAATATACATACGATGCGACTGTGCCTGGATGTAGAAGTCGAGGAAGGCCGAGAAAGACACGATGTAAAGGAATAGAATGAGATTGTTAGATACTTACTGATATTCTAGGAAGAACCATTGACTTAAAATTAATAATTTATCAGTAGGTAGATGTGATAGCATTTTAATTATTACTCGTAATAAACAAAATACGTCAATCAATTATTACTGTTTTTTTTGTTAAATAGTTTTCCAAATAACAATTTGTAATTTTTTGACCACGGCCCGTCAGTTTAAAACATCCTTTCTAATGTTAACAACACTGGTCATTACCTGAAGCAACAAAAAATGAATAAATAGCCTTCAACCATAGCTTCATACAAAAATACGCCTTATAAACGCCGCAATAAAGTTTACTTTCCCATACAAAAATATTTGGGATAAAATCTTAAACAGCTCTATAGTAACATTTATTGACTCGTGAAAATAATACTTATTTTAAAGGCATTAAGGTTTTTTTTTGTATAAAATATTATTGATGCTTATGTCGTTATGGAACTAAAGATTTCATATAATCAGGTAGATCTTCATATTGAAATAATTTCAACTTTAGAATATGTACACTGAACAAAAAAGTAACTTTTATTCGCTTGATTAGAGATTGTCGTATATGTGATGTGTTAATATTTTTTTGTGTTAGTTGTTAAAATTACTTGCCTGTTTTTTTATACTTGTTAGTTAAAGCTATAGGATCTTGAGCCGAGTTTGCCAACTTCAATTCATTGTGTTGTGTTTTAAAATATTTTCAAAGAAAATGACAGTTTACGATAGTTTAGTAAGTTTAGTTGGCGTTTTTAACTCTAAAATAAACCAACGCACGTTTAAAACATTAAAATGACATGTCAAACTGTGTTAATAGCTAAGAAATAAAGTTACAACTGTGTTTGTGTCGGAATTCCGTGTCAGTTTGAAGCGAGCGGGATGCTGTGTTGTAAAATTTTAAACCTAGTTAAAAATGTTTTCGTGACATAAATTTTCTAAAATTTATAACACATCTGTTATTTTGTGTATTTTAATTGAAAGGGTGAAAAGTTTTAAATGTGTTTACAGTTTTTAACTGGAGTGTCTGTTATTAAAATCTGTGAAAGACTGAAAACTGTAGTTTTTAAAAATTGAAAGATCGCTTCTTATTTTGTGTTGTGTACAAAATTTAGTTCATTTATGGAGTTATTAATTAACTGATATAACTTCTAGGAAGACGCGTTGGGTTTAGGTAGAAAAAAAACAGGTTAGTAATTACTTAAAACTTTTTATACTTAATTACTTCCGATTTAAAAATATTTGTCTACGTACAAAAGTGCCTAAGTTTTTAACTTACATTTTAAATTTTATGTACAAAGATGTGCAAGATTGTTTTCCAGTTTTTATATAAGTATATCTTATAAGTTGTCCCGGATGTTTATTTGAGAAAAGAATATGGAAGTTTTACTATTTATTTTGTTCTAAATAGTGTTGCACGTGTTTTTCATTTAAGTGCTCCATTTTTGACACCCTTAAAATCCATTTTAGTTCGTATTCCATAAAATTTCTGAATAGTAACGTCATTAATTTTTATCAATAATTTATTTTTACATTTACAAAATTATTTTTAAAATTCAGCTATTTTAAGTAAATCTGACATTTTCAAAGTTTGTTTCGATTTTATTTTTCTGTTTTTTACCAGTTGCTCGATCACAGATCACTATCGACTCGGTAATAAGCGACGTGATAACGATTTCTTACCCATGGATGTTTAACGATTTTTTTACCATGGATGTTTAACGTTTTCATCACAATGGAACACGCGTTAAAAGTTATCGATCGGGATTATTAAACGAGCGCTTCTAGTCGCGAGCCATTTCCCGAGATATATCTTATTCGCACATATCTTCATTCAATCTTTCTCGAGTGCCGTATTGCATTTAGCCGGTTTTCGGCAAGCCAAATATTGAGAAAGCAGTCGACATAATAAACAATCCGACAAGCGCGTTAATTTGACGTTTGACGTACGGCCGCGATATCGCGTGCATCGGCTCCGCTCGGCTCAGATCGGCAAATGCTCGGCTCGGCGAACGTGGTATGGAACGTATGTTCTTTGTGATCGGTCAAATCGTTATCGTTAGCACGTGGTTAGCACGTTTTTAACTATGTCGATAGTTATCTGTGATTGAGCTCCAGGTGCAGTGAATCTTGATAATTTGCAAACGACTAGTCGGCCAGTCGGCTAGTCGGCCAGTCGGCTAGTCGGCCAAAGTCATAGTCGGCCCATCTCTACAAATAATCAATGTACAACGCCCTTGAGGTGGCGTAATAAATTAGCCTAATAATCACCATAGCCGAGAAAGACATGATCAAGTAACACAATAGTGCTTGAAAGTCTGCATGTGAGAAGTCGGAATAATCGACGTGCGTGCATGAGAAGATGCAAGAGAAGTATGCCAGGACAGAGGGGTGTGGCGTTCTATCCTCTCTGCCTACCCCCTCTGGGAAATGGCGTGATGGTTACTTAGTTAAAATTTAATCGTCCAGAAAGCCACGTAAAGACCACTCGTTCCCGCGATTTTTTTTCCAATATGGCGCCCCCACCGGCCCTACCTACTTCGGCAGGTACTTGCCAGATGTTATTTTTTGTCGCCATTTCTGCCTATTTTGGAATTTCGAACTCTCAGCCGCTACCTGCGTTTGGCGGGACCGATTTTCGAAATTCGGACATAAAAGAAAAATAAAATGGCGGACACTGGATTTATTTCTTTTGTCAATTTTCGTAACAATGCGCCGTGCACCTTATTGAAAATGTTTTTTAAAAAAATCTATTGATTCGAAGCTTTTATATTACATTTATTTTGTAAAATAAACAGACAATACCGCCATTATGATTTGTTTTGTATCAATGGTCAATGATTATGAACAGAATCTGAGGTGTTTTTATTTTATCTTTATTGATTGATTTCTTTCCTATTCCAAACATTCTTTTTCAAATTATATTATTTGTTAAATGGTGCATAGGGCACTGCATCAACACACTAAGTGCAGGTAGGATGATCAGTCATACGCTCCAGTACCTGTCCAAGGCATCACACATGAAATTGTATTAGTGCGCCTCGTAGCATAGCGGTAGCGCACTTGGCAGCCGTGCATGAGGTCGCGGGTTCGATTCCCAACATGAAACAGGTATCATACATGATAAGTATGTTAATGTGTAAAATCGATATGATATCAATATGATTTATGATTTATGAATTACAGGCGGTGTTCAAAAGTAATGGTGTGTAGTTAGCACCGGTGGGATGTCGCGCCGGGCGCCCTGTGCGGACTGCGATCCTTCCACGGCGTCTACTGCTTCCGTCTCCAGCGACTTGCACAAGGTAATATACTACACTCGCACAACTCCATATACTAGACTCGCACAACTCCATATACTAGACTCGCACAACTCCATATACTAGACTCGCACAACTCCATATACTAGACTCGCACAACTCCATATACTAGACTCGCACAACTCCATATACTAGACTCGCACAACACAATATACTAGACTCGCACAACTCCATATACTAGACTCGTGCTAAGCGATATACTTAACTCGCATTACTTAATATTCCTAACTCGCACTATGCTATATTCTAAACTCGCACAACCGATATATGATTTATGTCTATCTACAGTACCACGTCGCGTGCACGTGTGGGGGCGCGCAGTATGCAGAGTGCGCCAGCGTGGGGGCCCCCTCGCCCGGCCCGGGGGCCCGTAGTAAGGACCGGCCCCCAGCTCTGCCCCCCAGACCGCCCCCCAGACCCAGACCTAGACAAGGTGAGGAATCATTAACATTTATTTATCAAACACAGATAATTCAAAATGTAGGTACGCCTGTATGAAGATATGTTTCAAGTCAAACTTTAACATAATATTATAATTAATTTGATACATCTAAGGAACACAACACGACAATTGTCACGTTCCGCCTGAGCCGAGTGTGCAAGCGAGAGCGCGGAACAAGCGATAGAGAGGCACGATCGGCCTAAGCGTTCAGTTTGTGACGCATCTATCTCTCTTCCACTTCATCGCCCGATGAGTAGAAGGGAGACAACAGCAGCACACAAGAAGAAAAAACAAAAAAAATGTTACTTTATGGAAAAAATTGTAATTTTCAATTAACCCCTGCTTTGTATTACACAAAATAATGATAATTCAGTAATAATAATTCAATTCAATTCATAAAAGTATGCTATTTTTCATCAATGTTTTCTTATGACGTTATCATGTAAAATTATCGTCCATAAACCGACTTTACAGACAACCAAAAGTTTTATGTTAATTTTACGTTTTTTTTAGCTGGTTCGACGCGCAGCGCCCCCGCGCAGTCCGGCCCCCCGCAGGGCTCCAGCGGGCCCCGCAAGTACGTGTGGTGGTGCCTGAGCATGGGGGCCGCCGCCTGCCTGCTCGGGGGGCTCCTGCTGGCCGCGGCGGCCGTGCTCAGGACGCGCACCGACAGCCTGCAGCACCTGGAGACCATACCCACCCCGGTACCGGCGGCCATGGTAAGGGAATACTCGTGGGACTAGTTATTCTACCCCCTTTTTAGTCATTAGTTACAACTACCTCCCGTCTAACTGATTCTTCCGATTATTATTATCATTTAATTTGACAACTTTGTTCCTATTTTCAGTTGGTGGCGACAGGACTGTGCATCATGAGCCTAGCAAGGAGAAGAAATCGCTACAGTTACTTGGTAATTATTTGTTATCAAATATAATTTTCTCGGTCAAGTTGATTTTTTTGATTACAACATTACTCCAGAAAAATTCTTTAAAATATTCAAGACATATTATACAGGGTGTAACAAAACTCGATGTACAAGCGGCAAAGTGGTGAATCTACATCGTATTTGGAGACCATTGTGTAATATGACTTTTTAATCTGAGCTTGAAAATAATTTATATTCTTCTCACAAAAGTTTTCATAAGTATCGCAGATTAAGTGAAATTGCTCAAATTCTCATTAAAACGCGTTTTTTAATTTAGTTTTCCATATGAATAGTATTAACTTGACTAAATACATGATGTTTGATAACAATATGCAAAAAAAAATCGCACTCGATGGTTCAAGCCGCGCTGGTGTATGCGGGCGGCCCACTCCTGAAGCATTGGTCGAAAATTTAAAGTTTTCGACCACCTTGATCACATTATTATCTATTATGATGAAATAAAACAATGTTATGTGTGTTACTATTGGTTTATTCGATAAAAAATAGAATTTACCTACACTACCTGGTTTCGGGGGAGTAACGTTCTCCCATCGACTGGTGAAAAGACACTAAATTAGAATACAGATGTTGTACAGAAAAATTAAATTGCAATACTTAAGAATCTAAACACAGGGGTAACATAAATATTGATACATAGAAGTGATAGAAAAAACACATCTTGGGACAGTGGTGATGGTAGAATACTAAGAAGTTGTACAAAAAAATTGATAATTAATTGCTTGCTAAGTGGTGGCAGTTGATGTACTGGGGTCTTGAGGGGAGGTATGGGTAGGGGGTTCTTGAGAGGGGGTAGGGGTCTAGGGAACACACAACATTGTTTTTATTTCATCATAATTCATTATGAAGTGTTACAAAGTGAATGCTGAATCAATCAACAACATTATTATCTATTTATTTTATTTTATTATGTACTGTATCAAAGACGATGTTAAATAAAAGGATATTATTATTATTATACTAATAATTGATTCTATATGTGATTTCAGATAAAGGTAGTCGGTGCTTGCTGTCTCGTATGTGCTCTTACGTGCGTATTGGTGACAATCACCACTACAGTCATACACATGAACAGGTATGTATCTATACCATAAAGGCACCATTATAATATGCGTCATCATTCCGTGTTCCCTGAGCGTACTGTCTCCAAGGTACGGGATAGGCTGACCAGTTCTTGTAAAAGGACAATTTAGTATGAAACGAGACTTGTCTGCAAAATGCATTGTCCCCTTTTAAGAGTTTGTCTGTTTTTAGGTTGCAAACGTTACGGAAATGCGTCTACACGGAGAAGACTAAAACGTGTACCTGTTATTCTGGCCTTCTTGATGGACAGAACTCTGAGGACGAAGAAGGTAATGTCGTGTACAAATATTCTTATTTTCATGAAAAAAACAAGATGCACTTCCAAGCAGTACCGTCTTTACCATAAGGGCACACGGGGGGCCCGTGCCCAGGGCCCCCATCTCAGGGGGGCCCCGAAGGACCGACAATTTCTCTCACACATTTATTCTCAGAACATTTTTGTCGGGCACATTACACTTTTTTCACTAATCAGTAATCTTATCAGAAGGTATATACTACGCCATTATATCGATGACTGCGCCTATTCCTACTGTACTAATTAATAATATTAAGGATATAATAGAAGATTTTGCTCAACAGAAATCCCGAAAGAAACCGCTATCGTAATCGTAACCAAAAAACCAGCAGCATTCCAATATCATTAATGACATATTATATCATACTGTATTTGATTACCTATAATAAATGGTCATACTTATACTTATTAGTATATATGTTTAAATTATAATTCGCTTTTTTTACTTTCCAAAAGGGCCCCAAATTCTTGTGTGCCCAAGGGCCCCAGTCTAGCTTAAGACGGCCCTGCTTCCAAGCCAAGTTCATAGCAAAGTCGCTAAATCCCAGGAGAAAAGTTTGTTTATACAGATTGTAACAAAACTCGATGTACAAGCGGGAAACTGGTGAATCTACATCGTATTTGGAGACGATTGTGTAATATGACTTTTTAATCTAAGCTTGAAAAAAAAAAGTTTTTTCTTCTCTAAGTATGGGAGATTAAGTAAATTGTTCGAATTCTTATTAAAACGAGTTTTTTAATATTTTTTTTTCTTCATGCATAGTATAATTTGACTAAATACATGATATTTGATAGCAAATTGAACAAAAAAAAACAAGTTCATACTCAATTTTCTTAAAAACTAAGGGTCAAATAAAAAAAAAAATTCTACAAGATCGACTTCAAATATGATGTAGATTCACTGGTTTCCCGCTTGTACATCGAGTTTTGTTACACCCTGTATAGAAAATTCGCTATATAGAAAATTCACCATATAGAATTTATACAAAATGAAGCTGAAATTCCAACCGTCCCATGCGCTTTGTAGCTGCAAGATTTAATATCGTTTCTTAAATAATCATTTTTCTCAGATCAGATCAGATCTCTTTATTCATAAATTGGGAATGGAATTGATTAGGAATATTGAATGCACAGCTCCCTTGAGGGGATTTCTCACAAAAATAGGTCAAATATTGTCGTTACTACGTTGTCGTTATTTTCCTCTGATGAATTTAATTTAATTATTATTAAACCTCCTAATATACAGTATTATAGATGAGAAACTAGAGTTTGCGTAATGTTTCAGCCGTGAAGTGCGTGTTCGAAGCGGTGGTGGACTGCGGGACGGTGCACGGGGCACTGTACAAGTGCCTGGGTGTTGTGTTCGGGCTGTCTGTCGCGGGGGTGCTGGTCTGCATATGCTCTGCAATGCTCGCCTACCAACTGCTCAGGTAAATACAAACATATAATTTGTTGAGATTATCTACTGACATTTCTTGGTGGAATTGCATTTTAATAAATAAAACACCTTTTTAGTTAGACCACTTATATTAGTGGGGGTCGTATTGACATGGACCTTGCAAAATGTGATTAAAGCATGCAACTTGGCACAGTTGTTCACTTTGTCAAACTGAGCTGATTTAGCCCGGTTGGCAGCGTCCCCCCCCCCCGCTGGGGGGTAGGGGGGGGGATCAAAGTGTCATCCGCCGCGCGTCAGTCTACGATTTAAATCTCAGTCAGTTTGACCACTAGGTCATGTTTGGTATCGTTTTCGTATAAATCAGGGTCAAGGAATTCATTTCTGAAACTATTTTATTGTTTTTTCATAGTAGAAATAGAGAAAAAATTGAAAACAGTAAAAAATTTCATTTTTTTTCTTTGGTTTTCGGTAAATAACTTTTGAAGTTTTGCGATATTTATAAAAAAAAAAAATAGGGGTTAAGTAGTCTCATTATTTGCTAACATGAAAACAATAACACATTATATACACATTTTAGGAAAAAAAAACTTGAAAAAAAAACATTAATGCGCGCGCGGCGGAGCGACGCGTTGAGAGCGCCCACATACAAAAAGCGTTTCTCTCTCTCTAAAAGAAGATTTATCTCTAGAAATTGGACGTTTATAGGCTAATTATGCTATGTGTAAAATATTTTATTAAATAAGCAGTTAAAACTTTATCAAATTTTAATAGTAGAAATCAGGAAAAAAAAATACATAGTAAAATGAATAAAAATAGTTTGCTTATCCATTTATAACTTTTGAAGTATTGCGATATTTATAAAATAAAATTTTTATTTATGTAGTCTCATTATTTTTATTGTATAAAAAAAAATACTTTTTTAACACATTTTATGAAAAAAATACTTTAAAAAAAAACATTAATGCCGCGCGGCGGGGAGTGACGCGTTGAGACTTTTCAGGGATTGCGCTTGATCAAGCACACAAACAAATTAACGCTCTTATGAAAGGAGACGGTGGTAAGTAGGTTTTTTTTTTCTTTTTGTTCCTTAAATGACGAATAGTTTTCTTAATTTGTTTTTTTCAAGGCATGATTGGTTTGACTAATAATCTGGATGCGTTGCGGAAGTGGCTTATTGCTGGACCGGAAAGTGAAGACATGATGGAGTCATTTGAGAAAGATCATTTTTTGAATATGACAGAAACCTGCCCAAATACACACCATTCTGACACTGTTGCGAACCATGACAAGTTTATCCTAAATTTAAAATCTCTGGAAAAGACCTTAAGTTAATTTGGCAATCCGTTCCTCGAGGATACCGCGGAACTTTAATATAATATTGATACGAAGAAGGTATCTGCTCAAGATGTGGTCGATACTGTCATGAATGTTCAGAAGAATGGGAGGAAAAATACATCTTCTTTGCGGAACAACGACTGCAAAAAGGCAAAAGCTTGTTAAACCCAATCAAATGAAAAAAAATACGCTATTTTTTTAACACCAGCATAAAATGCGAAAGCAAATAAAAAATTCAAATGACTGGACCCAAGAATGACTGCAGCCTTTTCAGTAAACTTTATATAGCCACATGCGAACATAGAGTGGGAGATCTTCATAAATTTTTCGGGTTATTTACGGTCTGAGACAAAATCAGATCTCATTAGGTGCCTCACGAATCTTGAAAATGTAGTACCTAACTACACGAAATGCTCCACAGGTTTCGGTAAAAATTATTGATGGTTCTGCTGTTGTTTAGCCCTAGTTAGACAAAAAACGTTTGGTTAGTATGGTGAATCAGTTTCAACTTATACGACGAGAGTTATCCACTGTTGTGCGTTTAGATCTGGTCTGGGACAAGTATGATGACGACAGCCTTAAAACCGCTACCAGAGTGAAACGGGGTACTGGTCAACGCACTATTGTTAAAATAGCGACAAAAATTTCGAAAAATTGGTCCAGTTTTCTTAGAGATGAAGCAAACAAAGAGGAGCTTTTTCATCTGTTGTCTTCACAATGCCATTTTATAGACTTGCTTAGCGGAAAGGATCTTAATATTACGGACACGGCAAGTGTACTAACCAACCGTACCAGCTCTAAAGAAGACATAGAACCGTGTAACCACGAGGAAGCAGACATAAGAATCATGGTACAAGTAGCTGATGCTGTAAACCAAGGCTATCTCAAAATTATGGTACGCATTGTTGATTGTTCACACATAAATATGTTGTCATGCTCGCAGTGGCATGCGTACCAAATTACCAGATTTACAAGAGCTGTGGGTATACATTGGGACAGAAAAAAAACATCAATTTGTCCCATGTCATACTATTGCAGTCTCTCTAAGTAAATACATACGAGCAATACTGAAGTAATATTTTGTAATAAACAAGGTAACTTTGAAAGATCATTTATCCAATTACACCCTTCCAACGTAACAAGGTCAGCGTTCCTCCCGCACCGTTCAAACGTGACCTAGTAAAAATGTAGTAAAAACTAACTTTATTTAATCCCGCATAATTATTTTATTACATCTTGCCCTTTTTCCATGCATTTACTGGGTGTGATACCGTATCCGCTTTTAGTGGTAGGGGCAAAGAAAAAGTGCCTTTGAAGCCTGGATTGCCTATCCAGATGCAACAATAGGCTTCAAGTCACTTATGTCAGGACTTATGTAGCAAGCCAAGCCGAATATTCATTAGTTTGTCATAACGATGTATGATAGGTGAGCGTAGGACAGAAAATTTAAATTTGCTTTTATTAAACAACAAATATTATTGTTAATATCAATAAAGTAACTAGCTAATTTATTTCAGATATTACCCTTGTACAAACATAAACGGAAGCAAAAAATATTTACGAAAAAAATTGACAGATAATATTCCACCGACAGAGTCTGACTGCAGACGCATTACATCAGCATACACTAAGGGCAGAGTTTCAGAGTGCCCATCTTTGGGGTCAAACAATAAAACCAATACAAAATCTTTCTAGTCCCTCTGATTTGGGATGAAGAAAGAGGGGAAATTACTGGACCTCAAACTGAACTACGAGTCCAGTTACTGCTCAAGCGTGCTTAGAATTGATTCGTTGCAAGTGCAAGGCAAACTGTGGACCTAGATGCAACTGCAATAAGCACCAGTTGAATTGCACCGTATTATGCCTATGCTGTGGAAACTGTCGAGTTACTTTGTAATCTTTTTCCTCTTAAGTATTGTTGTGTATAAAAGATTTTCAAATAACTGTATGTTATGAATCTCCTTAATTTTATTAAAAATATATATAGTAATACTTCAAAAATTTTATGTAAATAGAAATTGAAACGCTCTTAAAATACAGTGAGCGGTCTCAACGCGTCACTCCGCCGCGCGGCATTAATGTTTTTTTTAAAGTATTTTTTTCATAAAATGTGTTAAAAAAGTATTTTTTCATACAATAAAAATAATGAGACTACATAAATATATTTTTTATTTTATAAATATCGCAATACTTCAAAAGTTATAAATGGATAAGCAAACTATTTTTATTCATTTTACCATGTATTTTTTTTTCCTGATTTCTACTATTAAAATTTGATAAAGTTTTAACTGCTTATTTAATAAAATATTTTACACATAGCATAATTAGCCTATAAACGTCCAATTTCTAGAGATAAATCTTCTTTTAGAGAGAGAGAAACGCTTTTTGTATGTGGGCGCTCTCAACGCGTCGCTCCGCCGCGCGGCATTAATTTTTTTTTTTTCATAAAATGTGTATATAATGTTATTGTTTTCATGTTAGCAAATAATGAGACTACTTAACCCTATTTTTTATTTTATAAATATCGCAAAACTTCAAAAGTTATTTACCGAAAACCAAAGAAAAAAAATGAAATTTTTTACTGTTTTCAATTTTTTCTCTATTTCTACTATGAAAAAACAATAAAATAGTTTCAGAAATGAATTCCTTGACCCTGATTTATACGAAAACGATACCAAACATGACCTAGTGGTCAAACTGACTGAGATTTAAATCGTAGACTGACGCGCGGCGGATGACACTTTGATCCCCCCCCCCTACCCCCCAGCGGGGGGGGGGGACGCTGCCAACCGGGCTAAATCAGCTCAGTTTGACAAAGTGAACAACTGTGCCAAGTTGCATGCTTTTAATCACATTTTGCAAGGTCTGCCTTATAGATGTGTCAGTAGAAACCCCACTATATAGTTTATTCCAGTTACCTGGTTTCGCTATCGCTAGCATCGTCAGACTGGTAAGAGGCTTTTACAAATTAGCATGTTATATACAAATGGTGTAGGTATACTAATTACATTTAAATGAGGGCAGGGGTAAGCAATCATAATTTTACGAGTATAATAATGGAAGAAATATTTTTACATAAAATGATTTTAATGCCCGCTGTATACGGGACAGTTTCTTGTTTAGAAAACTACACAGTTTCTTGTTCAGAAAACTGTGCAGTCTGTCAAACTTCTGTCAAAAGACACGCTAAATATGTGTATTTTTGAAACGCGATTGTAAGTTATTATCGTATGTTTGCTCTCAGGAAATTGTATATTTAGCTAATAATGTAAATATGTTATTGGTTTTTTACGTATTTAAAAGCATACAATAAACCAATGTCTACTTAAACGTTTACATAAAAAACATTAACTGTCATGTCAGCTTAAATCTGACATAAGCACGCAGTTTTTTTAAACAGTTTTCGTTGTATACGGGACCGTTTTCAGACTGCATAGAAAAACTGCGCAGAAAACTGTCCCGTATATAGCGGGCTTAAGTAGGCATTTTTGAATTTACTGGTTTTTTGAAAGTTAAAAATTTAAATATTATTTACAGACGTTAAAAAGAAAGCACATTAGATTGATGCTATTTTACATTAAGAATTGTTTTTGAATAGGTCAGAATTTTTATAATGTTTTAATTTGTTACAACTCCTTCTAATGCGCCGTCGTCCGCCCGTCTATGATAATTTAGCAGTTCTCTGAAAAGCAAAAATTCCCGGCAGTTAATTCTTATCCAGCGAACAAGCTAATTTGTAAAGCCTCTTACCAGTCTGACGATGCTAGCGATAGCGAAACCAGGTTACTGAAATAAACTATATAAGTGGTCTAACTAAAAAGGTGTTTTATTTATTAAGATACATACAAGATGTACATTAAATTCAATCTTATATAGAATTTCAGGTGTGTAATAAAGTTTGTTGAAATGTTTTCTAGCCATGAGCGTAAAAAGATGTATTGGGAGCAGCTGGAACTTCGCTGTAGATCCTTGTACCGCCCGGCTACCAACGCCGGTACATCGCAAGCCAGCAACACCACCGCTAGGCCGCACTCGCAACAGACACAGGTATATTGATTTATCTATTGAACTGCTCAACAGGTCAGGAGGCCCCGTAACAGAGGGGAACAACGTCACTAACACCCAGGCTTGAAAATCACTTTGACGAATTCAGTACAAATTCATATGCGCATGTCAAACCATTCAGAATACAGGCACAGAACATACAGGGCTAATTTTTAGTCAGTTGACAAAAAAAAACCCTGAATTCAGTATTGTTAATAGAACCCATTACAATAAAAAAAAATGTACTTTTTTATTTTACGATTTATTATTTTTATTCCTAATAATTTTTACAAATTACGCACACTCTACTCACAGCTGGTCATCTGAGTTCATGCGCGGCGCATAAGGGTAAGTGCGACAGAGAGGGGGGGGGACGGACGAAAAATTAACCCTCGAGTGACTAACTAATTTTAGAAGACAATTTAATTGAAAAGTTAAATGGCTTTTTTAATTCTTATTAAAATGCGGTTTTTTGTTATGTTTTCTTTATGAATAGTATTAATTTGATTCAATAAATGATATTTGACAACAATTTGCAAAAAAATATCGAAAAAAAAATCAACTTCTAACTCGATTTTCTTGAAAACTATGAGTAATCAAAAAAAATTATTCAACAAAATCGACTCCAAATATGACGTAGATTCACTGGTTTTCCGCTTGTACATCGATGTACAAGCGGGAAACTGGTGAATCTACATCGTATTGGAGACGATTGTGTAATATGACTTTTTAATCTGAGTTTGAAAAAAAAAAGTTTTTTTCTTCTCACAAAAGTTTTCATAAGTATGGCAAATTAAGCAAAAAATTGCTCAAATTCTTATTAAAACGCGTTTTTCAATTTTATTTTATTTATGGATAGTATTGAATTGACTAAATACATAATATTTGATAACAATTTGCAAAAAAAAAAACGAAAAAAAAAAAAAAACTTCATACTCAATTTTCTCGAAAACTAAATAAAAATCTACAAAATCGACTCCAAATATGATGTAGATTCACTGGTTTTCCGCTTGTACGTCGAGTTTTGTGACACCCTGTATATATATCACATAAGATCACATTGCAGTTGTGGCTTATTTCAAAAAGGACACATCTAATTTGAGGCACTTTCTATAACATTTAGCTCATGGGACCCTATTTAAAAAAATTGAGTTTTCAATTTTCTATCGGATGGCATACATATATATATATATTATTATATTTATGTGTTCTTTTTACAATTTATAAACATTACAATAATCCCCACGAATCAAATACTGAATAATTTGAGTAAATGCTCTTTTCCGGTCTAGTCTTGTGGAGAGTGCTGCGCCGAGTGCCGAGCTGCTGCGGCCGCTACTTGGGACCTTCAGCACAGGATCTGGGCGTCCGGTGAGACACTCCATTTGTTTTTTATTTGATACATGTATCTACCAATAACTGCAAGCCATCCGAGATTGTTTTCATAAATCACACGAAAATAACGTCCCACGTTAAAAAAGTTTAAAATCTGCAAGGGGTAATTTTGCATATAATTTGCATAATTATTAGCGGTCCTGGCGGTGAGACTGGTAATAAAAGGTACAGCCTGTTAGAGAAACATAGTTACCTTGAGGGAGACATTCTCTAAGCACTCTCTATGTAACATAATTGCCTTGAGAGAGACATTCTCTAAACACTCTCTATGTAACATAATGACCTTAAGGGAGACATTCTCTAAGCACTCTCTATGTTTAAAAACATAATTAACTTGAGGGAGGCATTCTCTATGTTTAAAACGTAATTACCTTGAGGGAGACATTGCAACATGTTAATGACATAGAAAAACATTTAAATATTGATGTATTTAATGATAGATGTGGTGAATTCAAGAGGAACTTGAAATCTTTTTATAACCTCTGATTGAACATATTTATGCAAAGTACTTGAAGCCTTTTTAAACCTGTAAATTGTACCTATACGAGTATTATAATGCTGTGTAATTCTGTAATTGATGTGCAATAAAACCGTGTATGTAATTATTATGATAATATGTAAAATGATAGATATTGTCACATTATTACCCGTTACCAATTATAATAATCTGTAAATGCCGCCAGGAGTCGAAAGATTAATATGACATAGTCAAAGTATGTCTCCTATATTTTATATGAGAAAAGTTCTTAGTTAATGTGATATTATTTTGTTCAGGTCGTGTTGGCAACCTGTATTCTCCGAATCCGGGAACCGGGCGAAGAGTCTCTCCCTGGAGCTGGTTTCCTTGGCCCAGGAACTCCAACCAAAGGTAAAAAAAAATAATTCATTAATGCATTAAGATGAAACAATAAATCACAAAGCCATCAGTGCAATCTGTTTGTAAATCGGATAAGTAATAAGCGAGATACAATCATTTATACATTTTATTCCAAATATGATCGGCGACGTCACCGATCGCCTATCATACAAAATCTTTACAAAAATCAAACTTTCAATGAGGGAATCCACTGTTTTCTAAAGTATTTTTTTTTCTATAAACTTACTATTTAACTAAACAAAAAAAATATATTTAATATTTTTTTTTTATTTGAAGATACGATTTTTTAAAGTTGCACATTTCAAATACCGCGCTAAATACCAACTATGTACTAACTGCGTCATTTTTGCAGGAGTGACGTCATAAAACGGGTTGTTTAAGGCCATGGTATTTTTCCAGCCAGTAACAAAACTGTCAAAAATCTATGCAAACTGACGCGGGAAGCACAGATAAAATATACCGTCGACTCAACTGTCATATACTGTTAACAGCTGTTCTAGGGAGACTGAATGGCGGCCATCTTTTTTGCAATAGAAGCTTGTATGTAGATTGTATTCCATATTAAAATGCCATGGAACGCGGCTACGGGGGTTTAAAAACGGAAACCGGAAACACTACACTTAGATACAAGGAGTGACGTCATTGTTTAAGATTTTGAAATGAATGCTATTTTCAACATTTTTTATAAATTTTTGCGTGCGTTTTTGGGATATTTCATCCCACTTCAAAATTTTTAAATATTCGCGTCTACACGAAAGCATTTTTAAAATTCAATTCCGGCTAGCAGTGGATTTCCTCATTATTGTATCTCTGTTATTAATTATCCGATTGACAAACGGATTGCACCGATGTTTTTGTGATTTTTCGTTTAATTTTTCTGCATTCACAGAAAATTTTGGTTTTCTAACCCATTTATACGTCTCTTTACGTTCCAGAGTGGGAGGGAGCTCATCGGGAGACAGCGCCTACGGATTCGGGGCAAACTCCCCCGGGGGCTACTGGCAGCTGGGGCCCCCGCCACCCTACACACCCGCACCACAGGTGAGGCGAGCTAAGCGAGGTCCTGACTTGATAGTGCAAATCTGTCCCTGTAGATAGATAGAGAACCGAGATACTAAAGCCCGCTATATATGGGACAGTTTACTACACAGTTTTCTGTGCAGTCTGAAAACGGTCCCGTATAAAGCTAAAACTGCATGCATAAAAAAACTGTGTGCTAGTGTCAGATTTAAGCTGACATGACAGTCAATGTTTTTTTATGTAAACGTTTAAGTAGACATTGGTTTATTGTATGCTTTTAAATACGTAAAAAACCAATAACATATTTACATTATTAGCTAAATATACAATTTCCTGAGAGCAAACATACGATAATAACTTACAATCGCGTTTCAAAAATACACATATTTAGCGTGTCTTTTGACAGAAGTTTGACAGACTGCACAGTTTTCTGAACAAGAAACTGTGTAGTTTTCTGAACAAGAAACTGTCCCATATAAAGCGGGCATAAGTGGAGGACGAGTGTCCTTAGAAATATTACTTTTAAATTAATATTTTATTAAATTTATCATTATTTCAGAATAACACTGTAAACTATCGTTAGTGCCACTTACGATTATGTACGTCGTTTTTAGTATCGAATAATTATCGTATGTAACATATACGATAGTATACCTTGATGCAAATTATAGTATGTCATTCATGCGACTTTTTTTTTTAAGTATAATTTTTTTTTATTATTAGTATATTTATTTCGTACTATAGAATTTTTTTACATAGACTAATATTATTGTACATTACACTTAAATTTTTTATATTATATTTTCTAACTATCCTATCATTATACATTTTTCAATTTAGCCATAATATAATACCTACACTAATATTTTTCACACATATATTTTTTTACATTTAACCCTAAATAACTTTATTTTTTGTTAATTTTTTATTTCATCTGGAATCTCCTCATACATTTTAATGCCCTTATACATGAGACAATTCTGTGACATAGTTTTTTTTTCTTTTCTAATCTTATATTTTTTGAACCTCTTGTTGCATATTTATGAAAAAAGTCATTGTTTTTTAATTTGATTTGTACCGTACAAAAATATCTTCAAATGCTTCTCCTGTAAAATTGCATTTTGTGGCTTACGACATTATACGTATGGGGTCGATTTTTGCTTAGATTGCATTAAACACTTATCAGACAATAAGTGCGGATCTTGCTATAGAGTGATGACGCGCCAGGCTATAGAGGGGGCCCTAATGGTCAAAAACCATTCTATGATTGTCAAACACGAAGTTGGCTATAGTTTGCAGCAAAACAAATGCCAATGTTTTACAAATGCCTAATGCGGGCTTTGGCATATCGACAGTAATCAACTGTCACTATCAACAGTAAACATACTTTAATTTACAAATTGATCATCTAAATTAAGAAAAACTGGTAAATAATGTAAATATGTTGATAAAAGGAAAGTTTTCCTACAAATAATACCCATGTTAGGACAATATATGCCAAAATCAATGTAAATCTAAATAATTATTTATCGAAATCAATTACCTGTGAAATGTGACTCCTTTAACACCTTTGACACTCTTACTGCTACAACCAAGCATACTACAATTCACCATTGCCGTTTTTGATGATTAAAATCAGGAAGTATCCACGTTATTTACTAGCAAAGCGACGAAAGTGACCGTTACGCGTCTGTTGTCAAACAAATAATAATGGCCGCCAGCAGAGTGAAGTTGTCGCTAACCAAAAATTTGCAACGCTTCCGCTCTATGGGAAACGGCGAAAGGGCCTCTCTTATAGCCTGGCGCGTCATTACTCTAAGGGATCTTGTCATTTACAGCAGTGTTTTCCCAACCTGTGGTCCACGGACCCCTGGGGGACCGCGAATATATGTATGGGGGTCCGCAGTCACATCTCTGGACCATTTGACAACTTTTTAAAAAAAATATTTGTTTATGGACAGCCAACAGACGTACACTTATATTAATTTCTAAAAATAACTTACACTTATAAACTATCTAAAAAGATTAAAACATTTTTATAAGTACTTACTAATTATTGTTGCAAAGTACCCATTTTGTGCATAGTTGCTTATGCAAAATAAATAATAAGCAATAAATATTTTATTCGTCGTAAATTACCGGTCAGGATATTTTTATATTAGCGAATAAATTTTAAGATAATACCCTATTAACCGTGTTGGTGTTGCTGTTGTGCGTTAATTATTAACGTATTTTTATTATTTTTTAAATTTTGTATTTGTAGTAGGTACTATTATAAAGTAAATGGTCCCAAAATTTATTGCTGTTTTTTTTTTACTAAGGGGGTCCTTGAAAATAGATTTTTTTTTTAAATATTCGCGTCTACACGAAAGCATTTTAAAATTCAATTCCGGGTGGCAGTGGATTTCCTCATTAGAAAGTGACTGCCCAAGGGAAGATCCACTGTCGTGAAATATGTCGACATCCGAGGTGATGCGATTAAGTAGCAAGATTGCTCTACCAACAGGCATAACCATTGGCAGGTTGGTTCTGCATCGTAGCAGGTAAAACAATCCATGCTGTCTTTGTCGAAGATAGTTATCTGGTACGAACAGACCTACATCCATCAGAATATCTGAGTTAAGTATGCGACCACCAATCACCTGAAAGAAGTGAACACCCAAATGGACGTCCCTCCTCCTCCATAATGACTGATAGCCTAGCATCTCTAGTAACAAGTCGGTTGGGAAGAGCCAAGGATAATATCCATATTCCCTTAGGTACAGATAGCGCAGAAATTTCTTCTGTACTCTCTCTACCATCAAAGAGTATCTAGCCTCATGTGGCGACCAAATAATCGAACTAAACTCCAACCGACTTCTTACCAAGGAATTATACAATGTTGTGCTTGATTTCCTAGGGGTCCGCGACTGAAAAAGGTTGGGAAACGCTGATTTACAGGACCTTACTAGCGATTGCGTTTTTTCACAGATACCTGCATCACCACATGCAGCAGATGAGTCACCACCACCACGCCGGCCTACCCAACCAGGGCAGGAGGGCTTGCCAACACAGGCAGACAGGTTTGGAAACTTGATAATACTAAAAGCATAGCGTCTTCTCTACGCAACATTCATTTTAAAATTCTTATTATATCTCTTCCAAGCGTTTATTTTACTTTTGACACATGGGCGCCTACAAAGTTCCGTTATTATTGACAGGCAACCATAGACCGAAAAATGCAATACTGTGAAGCGACATGTTATTGATAATATCAATAATAATACTTGTTATTGATTATCCCAACAGAGACAGAGAAAACTCTGGAAACGAATGTGGGTTATCTAGGCGTTTACAGGGCTTATGACTTTTTCCCCACTCCGCCCACATCATCTGTCAACCATATATGACAATTTTTTTAAAGTACTATATATATTGAATTTGTACAGAAGCTTCCACATTTGAGTTTGTTTTTCGACAATTTTCAACATTTTTTTCTCTCTGGTGACATCTGTTGAGAAGATTGTTAAGCATTTTTGGCGATCAATCTTTATTGGTGTGGGTAAGGCTCATCCGAACTTAATACTTACTAGAAGACGCCTAAAGATGTCTCTCCAATTTTTATTTGCTTTTATATTTTTAACCAGTAAATTCTTTTAACAACAACATTTTGAAGTGTACAAATACTTCTAGACAAATTACTGGATTATACCCATGCTGGCCTGTAAAAGCCTAGATAACCCACATTCGTTTCCAGAGTTTCTCTGTCTGTTGTGATATCAATAATATCTGATATCAGCCCAGCATCGGTATAATCCAGTAATTTGTCTACAAGTATTTGTATACGTTCAAAATGTTGTTAAAAAATAATATTTGTTTGTTTTTTAGTTTCGGAAGATTTCTCAGAAGAATTAGAAGATGCCCATCAGCACACTTGCCAGAAGTACCAACATCCAGGTAATCACATTTTTCTCACCAAACTTTTATTTCACATTTTTCTTTCTAGCTTGCTTCAAGTTTCTCGAATAGAATTATGTGTTTCAATATCATAAAGATTGTTAAACTGATTTTCACAGAATGACCTAACATGATTCTTCAACAGTTTTTATAAATATTATTATAATTTCATTGTTATTTCAGTTATTTAGAACATTACAGAAAAAATCCAAATCATTCTTAATACAATTATAGATAATACTACAAAAGATAGTATAGGCATAACAAAAATAGAAAGTATGTGATTACAAGTAATGAGGGAATCCACTGTTTTCTAAAGTATTTTTTTTCTATAAACGTACTATTTAACTAAGCAAAAAAAAAAAATTCATATTTTTTTATAAGTTATTGATGAAGATACGATTTTTTAAAGTAGCACATTTCAAATACCGCGCCAAATACTACTATGTACCAAGTGCGTCATTTTTGCAGGAGTGACGTCATAAGACGGGCGGCTAACGGCATGGCACGGCTAACATATTTCTCCAGCCAATAACAAAACTGTCAAAAATCTATGCAAACGATTTCTCCAGCCAACTGTCACTTAAACTGTCAACAGCTGTTCTAGGGAGAGTGAATGGCGGCCATCTTTAAAAACGGAAACGGAAAACACTACACTTAGATACAAGGAGTGACGTCATTGTTTAAGATTTTAAATTAATGAATGCTACTTTCAACATTTTTTATTTATTTTTGGGTAAATTATTGAGATATTTAATCCGACTTCAAAATTTTTTAATATTTGCGTTCTACACGAAAGCATTTTTTAATTCAATTCCGGGTGGCAGTGGATTTCCTCATTAAAAAGTGACTTCCCAAGGGAAGATCCACTGTCGTGAAATATGTCGACATCCGAGGTGATGCGATTAAGTAACAAGATTGCTCTACCAACAGGCATAACCATTGGCAGATTGGTTCTGCATATTGGCAGGTAAAAACAATCCATGCTGTCTTTGTCGAAAGATATCAGGTACGAACAGACCTACATGGATCAGAAATTTGTGAGTTATGTATGCGACCACCAATCACCTGAAAGAAGTGAACACCCAAAATGGACGTCCCTCCTCCTCCATAATGACTGATGCCTAGCATCACTAGTAACAAGTCGGTTGGGAGAGCCAAGGATAATATCCATATTCCCTTAGGTACAGATAGCGCAGAAATTTCTTCTGTATCTCTCTCTACCATCAGAGAGAGTATCGAGCCTCATGTGGCGACCAAATAATCGAACTAAACTCCAACCGACTTCTTACCAAGGAATTATACAATGTCCTCATAACCTGAGTGTTGGAAAAAGATCTTGGCATTTTCTAAGAACTAAACCAAGCATTTTAAGGGAGTCATTACATTAATATAATGATTTTGATTTCAGTTGCAGACGGCGTTGAAGAGACAGTCCTCCAAGGAGAAGAAAACCTTGCCTTCCAATGTGAGAAGCAAGCTACACAGAGGTATAAACCTTTATACGTATAATTATAGAGAAACGATCTATATTTTTAAATTCCGTATTTTTTTAATGGGTAATGAATATTTAAAAATTTTCTGTGTAAAAAATTTCAAATTCAAAAGATTAACCGCAAACGGATGCTTTAAAAGCACCCGTCTGTGCACCAAGTGCAGTGTATCTTGATCATTTTTATTACATGAAGGTAGGATGATCAGTCTTACGCTTCAGAACCAGTCTGAGGTATCACACATGAAATATTAATATGAAAATCACTACTACTACTAATCATAATCATTCTACTAGATTTGCGGGCAATAATAAATTGATAACACTTAAAATGAGCACTAAATTTGGACAACGGCACTCAATATTTTTATCTCCTTACCTGTACAATAAGTTGGAAAAAAATACTAAAACGACTAAATTAGGATTAAACATGTGGCTCGTCGATTTAGATATTGTAAATTCTGAACAACTATTGATTGTTCAGAGATAATCTAGTTGTATGTAATATCCGATAATATTTTGTTTAAGTATGTTTCTTTCTAAGGACCCAATAACTTGAGTAGTAGTGTTAGTAAGTTTCCAATTAATATACTATTTGATAAAATTTAGTTGATTCAGGAAAATTATATTTTAATAACCTATTGTAATAGCATATTTAAAATAACATAAACTTATTCAAATCATAAATTTAAATTTTTCAGGTCTTTTCAATAATTATAATATTGTACATATCTTCTCTGAGACAGGTGCGCAAAACGCCACCTAGTAGAGAAGATATCAATAACAAATTAGTTTCACACACCATCTGTAATGAATAAGATATGTAATGTTAGGGACCATAATAAACAAATAAACAAAATCACATGTAAATAAATATTTTTTATGTAAAAATCCTCATTGTAATGAATATTTCATTTTAACTCCGCGTAACTAATGCGCTAACCACGAATTCTCCTTTTTTAGAGTTGAACTCAATTGCTAAAAATTATTGTCCATTAGAAGATAGATCTTTAGGTTTTTTTTTCAACATCCTCGTTCCATTTTTTTTAATGTTGTCGTGTATTTTTTCAGGCAAGCAAGAAGTGGAGGGTCGGAATTGTATTTTGCAGATGTCTCTAGCTGTTGCAATGTCTCCCTCAAGGTAATTATGGTTTAAACATAGAGAATGCCTGCCTCAAGATAATTATGTTTTTAACATAGAGAGTGCTTAGAGAATGTCTCTCTCAAGGCAATTATGTTTTGAACATAGAGAGTGCTTAGAGAATGTCTCCCTCAAGACAATTATGTTTTTCTAACTGGCTGTACCTTTAATTACCTGTCTCACCGCCAAGACCGCTAATAATTATGCAAATTATATGCAAAATTACCTTGCAGATTTAAAACTTTTTTTACGTTTCTTATTTTCGTGTTATTAGTGAAAATAATCCCTAATGGCTTGCAATTATTAGATACGTGTATTTACCTGCTTATTGTCACAAAATAATGTGTTTATTTGACGATAAAATCACGTTTGCAAAGTGCCAGCTGTCATTCTGTTGTGAATATTTGAAAAATTTTAACAAAATTAATGCCACGTCACAAAACTGCACTTTTTTCAACAAAACCTTTATCAAAATTGTAATTTATCACATAAATAGTATGGCTTAATCTTGATTACTGTAAAACTGTGAGATATGTGTATGAAAGAGACTGTGTGTGAGGGCGACAGAAGATGTACGAACGTGTGCGTGTATGGAGTATGTCTGCTGTGTGCCTGCATTCCCAGTTAGAGCTCTGAGGAGCATAGACAGTCAAACAGATAATACAATAAAAACCCGTCATAATTGTCACAGTCGTGCATTACTTAAAGCCCCATACCAATACCTCACAGTGGCGCAGTCGGTTAAAAAAGAAATACAATTAATCGCAGATTACAATTTGACATCTCAACAGAGACGAGAAGTTTGAAAGGGAATATGGATATCTAGGCGTTTACAGAGCTTATGACCTGTCATTGGCTAGGTTAAGTGGCCACTTGATGTATTACAACATTCCCCGTTTCACCTAGTATTTGATATCCATATCTGCCAATATACAGTAAAATGGCGCGACGCTTCACATGTGAACACTCTCTGTCACCCATTGAGAAAATTGCTAAGCATTTTAGCAGAAACCTTTATGATTGCAATTGAGATTCTTACCGAATTATATCACCTACTAGGAAACGCCTGAAGATGAATCTTCAAGCATAAAAAAAAATCGCAGATTAATTTGGTACTAAAATCACGTTATTTACCGTCCATCTTCAATTCCAATTTGAGTATAATATTGTAATATTTGTTTTGTCGTTTGACCAGGCGATAGAATACTGCGGCGGGGGCCTGGTGGGGGCGCTGGACTCCCAGGGCGACTCCTCCACGGAGTCGGAGGGCCCCGCTCACTCCAGGAGCCACCGACACAAGCACCGGCACTCCGTTCCTCAAGGTACTCGTAACAGCCATGTCGTTATACAGTTGAACTTTAATCTTTGCGAAATTTAATACATTTAGCTTTAACTGAAAAAAAGTAAAAAAGAGAAGATTACACACAGTGTAACAAAACTCGATGTACAAGCGAAAAACCAGTGAATCTACATCATATTTGTAGCCAATTTTGAGAATATATATTTTTTTTTCTGAAACTCTGAAATTAATACTATTCATATAGAAAACAAAATAAAAAACATGCATTTTTATTTATTTATTTTAACATTTTTCAAAATAGGATATAAATCACTTTTTGACGTCAGTAAAAACAAAAGATTACAATGTTCAAAAAATATCACAAATTATAAATAAAAATAATATAACAAAACTATTCAAATATAAATTAACACGTCCAAGGGTTTGGATCTTCAAAATAGTCACCTATCTGGTAATAGGCCTTCAAGCATAATGTATTTTTAACAATTGAAAAAAAAAATTCATTCACCCCAACCAACATATTAGTAACTCTAACCTTTTTTATATACTCAATTTAGTTAAAGTATTTTTTGTTTTGCTAGGTATGGCAGCCTGCAGCCAGAGCCCCAGCCGGGGCAGGCAGCGGGGCCTCAACCCGCGCACCAACTGCGACAATCCGGGCACCAGCTGCCGCCCGCCCCGGGCCACCCTGCACTACCCCGAGGGCGGCGAGCCGGGGGCCGAGCCCTGCAGCAACCCCGACTGCTCCCGGATCCAGGAAGACTGTCAGGACAACGGAGAGGCCTGTCTGACCAGCTGCCAGAACAGCGGGAATTTCAACCACTGTAACGGCGACAGATCCAGCGTCCGGAACACCAGAGACCCTCGGACTAGCTTCATTTGCAGAAGTCCCGTCAACATCAACTGCGTCGGGCTGCCAAACAGCTCCAGCGAAGAGTTGTCGTACAATGGACTAGTGCAAATGCGTCGACGAAACATCAACGAAGACGATTTCAACCTGCGACGGCCGATCGAAGAAGAAATATTCACTAGCGATCCGTGCGTCTCTTACAAGCGTAAGCCTATCGATGAAAATATGCTGAACGAAAGCGCCAATCTGTCCATGCGACGTCAGGCGATCGAGGACGCCATTTTAAACAATTCCATCGAAATGATCGACGAGGCCATGCTCGCGTCCATGCGTAGAAACGCTCTCGAAGATTCCATTTTAAACTGCTCGGTTAATCAAACGATCGCGAGTTTACGAATGAAGGACGATATGAAACGCAAACCGATCGACGAATCAATGCTCGAAGAAGACATGTCCTTTTCGCCGATTCGTCGCAAGGACGATAGTAAAAGCGACGCGTCAATTTCAACGCTTAGAAGAATGATCCTAGACGATTCGTCGAGTTACGATTTAAATAATTTTCTGGCGTCGATGCGTCGCAAGAACCACGACGATGAGCCGAACGCTTCGTCTTCGCCCTTGCGACGAAAGCAGCCCGAGGCGATCGCGGAGCAGGGCGTCTCTTTATCGCAGCTGCGCAAAAAAATCGCGCGACGATTCGATAAGCAGCGACGAGCAGAATTCGTCGATCGCACGCAGGAAAATCAACAACGAAGACGCAGAACAATCCATCGCGATTTCTCCGCTACGGCGGAAAGCTCTGGAAGAAAAAAACAATCAGGATCACGCGATGAATGTGTCTCTAACCAAAAAAGCCATAGAAGACTGCAATGAGATTATGCGAACAAAAGCTCTCGAAGATCTTATAGAACAGAGGCGAAACAAAGCGATTGACGATGTTCTAAACGAGTCTATCGCCAGTTTGAAAATGGTCAAAAACGGTTTTAACAATTTCTCCAAGACTCCTCTGCAAGACAGTTTGGCTGGGGAGTTGGTGGGGAGTCGCCGCGGCGTGGTTGAGAGCGTCTGCCTCGGCCCGGACTTGCGATACGAGCCGGTCCAGGGTTTCGCGAACGAAAACAACTGTGAGATAGTAGCGGAAAACGCGACGAATAACCCGGTGCATTTGCGATGCTGTAGCGACAGTAACACGATGGATTCCGGCTGGCAGTCTGGCTCAGAGAAACACATTACTGATTAAAATTATTATTAAAGCAACATTAAGCTAAGCTAAGCGATACCCTTTGAACAAGAATTCATAATGGGCATTTCCAGACAAAATTTCTAAAAATATACGCTTCCCAGGGTTAATTTAACTAACTAACTAACTAACCATCACGCCATTTCTCCGTAGGGGTAGTCAGAGAGGATAGAACGCCATACCACTATGTCCTGACATACTTCCTTTGCTTCCTCTACATTCATACATCTCATGCACATACGCCGATTATTCCGATTTTTCACATGTCGTACTTGGTCATGCCATGTCTTTTCGGCCTTCCTCGGCTTCTACATCCAGGCACACTTGCATTTAAACTTCTTTTAGCCGTTCCTTCATCACTCATTCGCTCCACATGACCAAACCATCGTAGAAGCCCTTTCTTAATTTTGTCGATAATGCTTATCTCTGCTCTAATTTTGACATTTGTACACCTATCATACATAGTCTTACCACGCAGAGAGATGACATTTCAACAGCATTCAGTCTACTTTCATCCTTGTTTTTCCAACACCACGCTTCACTACCATACATAAGGGTTGGTACCAGAACTCCGTTGTGTACTGCCAATTTTGCTTCATTAGGGTTAATTTCATAACACCACTTATCATCAAATTCCACCGTCTAAACACTCCCAGCAATTAGGCCAATACACGAAAACGTGTGACGTAAATGTCTAGTGATGACGTAGATGCCTATTGATAACGTAGTGGTTAACTAAACAACCTAGACATGGTAGTGTTTTTTCAAGTATGGCATGTTACTTCTTCTAAATTCTGGTTCGAAGGACCATCATTATCGAAAACTACAAACATTCAGATGTCTGTTTTTGCAGAATAGGGACAAAATTAATAACATTTTAATATATTTCATGTCACAAATGAGTCGACTGCACTTTCCTAATCAAAAATATAGAGAGAAAAAAATTTGTTTAATTTTTAAATATTTCATTTTTGGCTGGCGCAGAAGATGGAGACTGATCATCTATTCACTGCACTTGGCGCGCCAATGCAGTGCCCTATGCACCATTGGATGCGGAAAAGGGAATGTGGTAGCGGTATTGCGATGATCGCTGTATTATGCCATATATTACATTCCGTAAGGACTGAATTAGCTTAGAAAATTATGAACTAATACAATTCTAAACATCGAACAAATTAGGGTTATATTTTAATCTTTTGAACAAAAATACTCTTAATTTAATGTTAGCCTGTATCATAGAAATCCCCAGTTCTACGGTTATATAAATGTTTTAAGTATTTTGAGGCAAACCTTTGCAAATTTGTAGTATTATTTTTAGAAAATTTATGTTTAGTTTTACGAGACAAAAATAAGATTATTACCAATTTTTTTTTAGTGTAAAATATTTAATTGTTTTAAGCTCATGTAATTACTATTTTTAGAAGTGGAGGTTATATTTTAGTATAGTTTTCAAATTTGTGCTAGAAAATAAGAATCAAGTTGAGGCCATTGAATCTCCATCCGTAGTGTTTATAATACGTCCCTTGCCAAATTAAAAAATATTTATTTGACCTTGAAGTGATTTTCAACTTTGACCTCCCCTGAATTGAATATTTTTCTTGCCTAATTCAACTTTAGTTGACTTGGAATCAATTGAAAATATTTCTTGCCTAATTTAAGTTAACAAAGATACATTGACCTCGTAGGAATTGTAACCCTCGTGGCTTTTACCTATTTTTATATTAATTTGACCTTTGAATTTAGTAATTTTCTTGCCTAATTCAACTTTAGTTGACTTAGAATCAATTAAAAACGCTCGTTCAATTATTTAATAATTAAAGAAAGGTACTTAGACCTCATTGGAAATGTACCTTATTACTTTATTTCTAAATCTTCCCCTTTAATATAATCATAGCAATTTTTTGACCTTGTTGAAAATGTAACCATAAATTTTTTATCTACTTAAAAAAATACTCTTGCCCCCATGTGACAATATTGTGACCTAGTTAGATTTGTAAATATGGATTCGAATTCTTATTCTTGCTTCAAAGAGCAATTGTTTGGCCGCTATTGAAATAGTTTTAGTTAAAACATATATTAAAATTATTTGGTTTAAATAAAATTTTCAACTATCCTTTTTGTTTTATGATGAAATTTATTGTTTTTGATACTATACTATACTTTTTTATTTGTTTGACCTAACAGGCATTCTAACTCTCTTATGCCTAACATATTATTTGTTATCCTCATCAGCAATGTTTTGACCTTGTCAACTAAAAAATTTCCTTTTCATTTAAATTCTTACATCAATATGCATTGCTTTTTTCTGACCTAGCTGGCATTCCAACTTAAAATGACCTTGTAATGATGTAAGTGTAAATAGGACAAAACACAATTTTTCATATCTTCTGTACTCCTCTTAATATTGAACTCTGTCTCAACTATCTCTACCAACATAGTGAATCTTATTTATGAATTATTTTGATCACATTTTGTATTTCTTAAAAAATTAAATCGCCGTCCATTTTTGCCCAGTAAAATATTTTTACACTATATCTTTGTGTTTTCTTGCCTAAACATTGTGTTATAGAAGTGGATTCTTGGACAAAATCGCTTCTTGACGCTTTTTACGATGCTAAATGTTATATCGATTCCTATTTTTATGCATTTTATTTACAAATATAAATAAACATTTAAGTTAATTTAAATTTAAAAATTATTTACGAATAACTTAACTGAGATGTTTTTGTTAAGATGTTTTGTATATGTGAATTTACACTTGCCAATTTGTATAAAATAAAATTATTTTTACAAAATACTTTTTAGTTTTTCTTTTAATTTCCTTATCAAAACGTTTTGAATAAGACACCTCCTCAACATTATGTGTTCCTGGTAAAATGTATTCTCTCCTAATACATATTGAATAGGGAATTGACTGAAACATGACAAGATTTCAAACACCTCCTCAACATTATGTGTTCCTGGTAAAATGTATTCTCCTAATACATATTAAATAGGGAATTGACTGAAACATGACAAGATTTCAAACACCTCCTCAACATTATGTGTTCCTGGTAAAATGTATTCTCCTAATACATATTAAATAGGGAATTGACTGAAACATGACAAGATTTCAAACACCTCCTCAACATTATGTGTTCCTGGTAAAATGTATTCTCCTAATACATATTAAATAGGGAATTGACTGAAACATGATTAAAGATTTCAAACACCTCCTCAACATTATGTGTTCCTGGTAAAATGTATTCTCCTAATACATATTAAATAGGGAATTGACTGAAACATGACAAGATTTCAAACACCTCCTCAACATTATGTGTTCCTGGTAAAATGTATTCTCCTAATACATATTAAATAGGGAATTGACTGAAACATGACAAGATTTCAAACACCTCCTCAACATTATGTGTTCCTGGTCTCCTAATACATATTAAATAGGGAATTGACTGAAAGATTTCAAACACCTCCTCAACATTATGTGTTCCTGGTAAAATTTATTCTCCTAATACATATTAAATAGGTAATTGACTGAAACATGACATTAAGATTTCAAACACCTCCTCAACATTATGTGTTCCTGGTCTCCTAATACATATTAAATAGGAAATTGACTGAAACATGACACTAAGATTTTCAAACACCTCCTCAACATTATGTGTTCCTGGTAAAATGTATTCTCCTAATACATATTAAATAGGGAATTGACTGAAAGATTTCAAACACCTCCTCAACATTATGTGTTCCTGGTAAAATTTATTCTCCTAATACATATTAAATAAGGGATTTGCTGAAACATGACACTAAGATTTCAAACACCTCCTCAACATTATGTGTTCCTGGTCTCCTAATACATATTAAATAGGGAATTTGCTGAAACATGACATTATGTGTTAAGATTTCAAACACCTCCTCAACATTATGTGTTCCTGGTAAAATGTATTCTCCTAATACATATTAAATAGGGAATTGACTGAAACATGACACTAAGATTTCAAACACCTCCTCAACATTATGTGTTCCTGGGTAAAATTTATTCTCCTAATACATATTAAATAGGGAATTGACTGAAACATGACAAGATTTCAAACACCTCCTCAACATTATGTGTTCTGGTAAAATGTATTCTCCTAATACATATTAAATAGGGAATTGACTGAAACATGACAAGATTTCAAACACCTCTCAACATTATGTGTTCCTGGTAAAATGTATTCTCCTAATACATATTAAATAGGGAATTGACTGAAACATGACAAGATTTCAAACACCTCCTCAACATTATGTGTTCCTGGTAAAAATGTATTCTCCTAATACATATTAAATAGGGAATTGACTGAAACATGACAAGATTTCAAACACCTCCTCAACATTATGTTTCTCCTAATATACATATTAAATAGGGAATTGACTGAAACATGACAAGATTTCAAACACCTCCTCAACAACATTATGTGTTTCTCCTAATACTGGTAAAAAGTATCAAACACCTCCTCAACCTAAATACATAATACAAAAAGGGGAAATTGACTGAAACATGACACAAGATTTCAAACACCTCCTCAACATTATGTGTTCCTGGTAAAATGTATTCTCCTAATACATATTAAATAGACTGAAACATGACACTAAGATTTCAAACACCTCCTCAACATTATGTGTTCCTGGTAAAATGTATTCTCCTAATACATATTAAATAGGGAATTGACTGAAACATGACACTAAGATTTCAAACACCTCCTCAACATTATGTGTTCCTGGTAAAATGTATTCTCCTAATACATATTAAATAGGAAATTGACTGAAACATGACACTAAGATTTCAAACACCTCCTCAACATTATGTGTTCCTGGTAAAATGTATTCTCCTAATACATATTAAATAGGGAATTGACTGAAACATGACACTAAGATTTCAATCCTCAACATTATGTGTTCCTGGTAAAATGTATTCTCCTAATACATATTAAATAGGGAATTGACTGAAACATGACTAAGATTTCAAACACCTCAAAAGATTTAAAACTTCAACTTTTTTTTTGGAAAAAGTTTCTCCAAT
>JAGVSP010004045.1:0-23827 GCA_022494985.1 Micrasema minimum
ACGTTTTCGTTCTGGAAATTTCGACCTGCAGAACAAGCCCCGTGGACGGCCGGAGACCAATGTTGATAATGAAGAATTGAAGGCTATTGTGGAAGCGGATCCATCGCAAACCACGTCCGAGTTAGCTGCAGGCTGCGGTGTTAGTGATAAAACTGTTTTAATCCACTTGAAGCAAATTGGGAAGGTGAAAAAGCTTGAATTAGGTCCTTACATATGAAATTGGCGTTTTGTATAGGAGGAAAATATAGTTGATTTTTTAAAAATATAATATTACAAATTAGAAGAGCTTCAATTGGAATGTCTAAGACATCCACCGTACTCTCCGGACCTTGCTCCAACAGATTACTATTTTCTTCGAAATTTGGATAACTTCTTGCAAGGGAAAAAATTCAACTCCGATGGGGCAGTCCAAACCGACTTCAAAGATTTTATTGATTCCCGTCCGAATGGTTTTTTTTTAGTAAAGGGATCGATGAACTACCTATGAGATGGCAAAAGTGCAAAGATAGCAATGGTACATACTTTGATTAAATAAATATATTATATTTAAAAACAATCTACTTTATGTTCCTCCCATACAAAACGCCAATTTCATATGTAAGGACCTAATATTAGAGCTGACTTCTTACTAAAGCAATATACAAAATTTTCATAGTTTTCATAGATTTATATTTATATATGATTATTTTTTCTTTTCATTAAGATAATTCTAACAGCAAATTATCATTTTAATGTTACATTACAGGAGATCCGACTGCATGTAGTTGGTATTACCGTCAGCGTCGGCGTGGTCAATGTCCGCGCCGCTGTCCAGCAGGTGGGTGACGATGTCCGTGTGGCCCATGTAGGCGGCGGCTATGAGCGCCGTCCGCCCCTCCAGATCCGTCTTGTTCACGTCCGCCCCGTGCGCTATCAGCAGCCGCACGATCTCCTCGTGACCGGACCACGCGGCAGCCCTGAACAAAAAACTAAGATATTAGCATCGCTATTACAGAGTAGATTAAATGACGAGGTTCTCAGAAGAAACGAAGGAGGTAGGTATCTGATCAAAACCATCAGAGAGAGGCGAGCCCAATGGATAGACCACATTATCTCTTCTGCATGAGTATTGGAGAATGTAGTAATACAGATTTATTTTAGAATGTGGATGTTTTTATCACCTGAGAGCCGTCCGATGGTCGCTGTCCACACAGTCTACTTCACAGCCGTGCTTTAGTAGTAACTCCACAACCTGAAATGGAAAAAAATTGAGAAACATAGCCACTACAGTAGAATTTCTTTCAACTTGTTTAATCATCTATTAATTAGACCAAAATCGAGATTGAAAACATCACTCTGTATGGAAAATCATTGCCAGCAAAGAATTTAACGTACAATGATTTTCCGCTTCGTAGCATAGTGGTAGTGCATTTTGCTACCGTGCATGAGGTCGCGGATTCGATTCCCGTAGGGGGTTATTGTGATAATTATGACGGGTTTAATGTAATACTAGTTTAACTGTCTATGCTCCTCAGAGCTCTAACTGGAAATGCAGGCACACAGCAGGCATACGGCAGTTCGTACATCTTCTGTCGCCCTCACACACAGTCTCTTTCACACACATATCTCACAGTTATCATGAAATATTTATTTCGAAATGCGCTACCATGCTACGAAGCAGACAATTAATTTTGTAATAATATTTCTTGTGTGATATCTTGAACTATCATGAAATATTTATTTCGAAATGCGCTACCATGCTACGAAGCAGACAATTAATTTTGTAATAATATTTCTTGTGTGATATCTTGAACTGGTACTGGTGCGTATGACTGGTCATCTTAACTTAACGTAATAAAATGATCAAGAGACACTGCACTCGGTGTACCGATGCACCGTTGGGTGCGGACAAGGGAAAGTAGTAGTAGTAGATTGGGATTACCTGCGTGTGGCCGGCCCAGGCGGCCGCCCTGAGCGGGGTCCAGCCCTCGGGGTCGGGGCGCTCGGCGGCGGCGCCCGCGGCCAGCAGCGCGCCCGCCGCGCCCGCGCGCCCCGCCCGCGCCGCCAGCTGCAGCGCCGTGTGCCCCGCGCGCTCCGGCAGCTCCAGCAGGGCGGGGCCCAGCTGCCCCCCGCCCGACACAAACGCCTGGGGACCAGAGATAGCAGGTGTTATGCCACTGTAGATAATGTTAATTGTGAAGAACTAAATAAATATAAACAAAAATATAGTAAAAATAGCGGACCCTGCAATGTGCTTGGAAACCTCACCAACACAAAGTCCAACAACACGGCATAATAAAATGTGGATATAATAAAGAAATGTGAATATGACCGTATAGTAAATGGAGACAGATTGAAGCAGGTTGAAGAATTTGTATATTTGGGGAGTATGTTTACAAGAGACGGAAATGTGGATAAGGACATTGAAAGAAGGGTTAGTGCTGGAAACAGAGTTAATGGTGCCTTGAAATCGATAGTGGCAAATAAGAACTTATCGAAAGAAGCAAAATTGGCAGTACACAACGGAGTTCTGGTACCAACCCTTATGTATGGTAGTGAAGCGTGGTGTTGGGAAAAAGAAGGATGAAAGTAAACTGAATGCTATTGACATGCGATCTATGTGTGGTGAGACTATGTATGATAGGTGTACAAATGTCGAAATTAGAGCAGAGTGCGCGGCTGAAATAAGCATCATCGACAAAATCAAGAAAGGGCTTTTACGATGGTTTGGTCATGTAGAGCGAATGAGTGATGAAAGAACGGCTAAAAGGAGTTTAAATGCAAGTGTGCCTGGACGCAGAGGCCGCGGAAGGCAGAGAAAGACATGGCTTGACCAAGTACGTCGAGTGCTTGAAAGTGGTCATGTGAAAAGTCGGAATAATCGGCGTATGTGCATGAGAAGATGTATGAATGTAGAGGAAGCAAAGGAAGTCTGTCAGGACAGAATGGTATTGCGTGATGGTTAGTTTGCATAAGTCCCGTACCTGCAGAGCGGCGGCCATGGCCTCCGGCTCGCCGTGCTGGGCCAGCGTGTGGACGGGCGCCCGGCCCAGCGCCGCGTCCAGCGCGAACAGCTCCAGGCAGTGCTGCGGGGCCCCGGGCTCCGCCTCCTCCTCCGAGGACGCCTCCATCATCAGCAGCTGCTCCAGGGATATCTGCGAGGTCGAGCCAACCATTGTTAGAAGGTTGCATGTACACGAAGTAACGAAACTCCATGTAGAATAATATTTTTTTAACAACAACATTTTGAATGTATACTAATACTTGTAGACAAATTACTGGATTACACCCATGCTGGGCTGAAATCAGATATTATTGATATCTCAACAGAGACAGAGAAACTCTGGAAACGAATGTGGCGTCATCTAGTAAGTAATTAATTTCGGATGAACCTTACCTACCCCAATAAAGTAAGATTGCCAAAAAATGCTTAACCATCTTCTCAACAGATGTCACTAGAGGTAAAAAAATATTAAAATCTGTCAAAAAACCAACTCAAATGTAGATACTTCTGTACAAACTCAACATTATATAGAAGTTTCAAAAATTTGTCATATTATAAGGTTGTCAGATGATAGGCGGAATGGGAAATGTTGTAGTACATCAAGTGGCCACTTAACCCAGCCAATGACAGGTCATAAGCCCTGTAAACACCTAGATAACCCACATTCGTTTCCAGAGTTTCTGTCTCTGTTGAGATATCAATAATATCTAATATTTTTTTATGTGACCCATAGTTTTTGAGAAAATGGAGTACGAGGTTGATTTTTTTTTGGATAAATTATTGCAAATTGTTATCAAATATCATGTATTTAGTCAAATTGATACAATCCATTAATAAAACAATATCAAAAACAGCATTTTAATATGAATTTGTGTACTTTTACTAAACCTGCGGTACTTTTGAATGAAAGCTTTTATGAGAAAAAAAATAAAATTCATCTTGATTCAAAGGTCATATTACACATTCGACTCCAATATGATGTAGATTCACCAGTTTTTGGCTTGTAACACGATATACTCTTTTTATTCATTTCCATGTATCAATGACAACTATTATTATTTAATCATGGGTTCCGATGTAGGGGTGCGTTCGCTAGGGTACACGGTAAACAGTTACCTCTCCCTCCTCAGGCTGGGCGGCGGGCTGCGGGGGCTCCAGCTGCGCCCCCATCTCCAGCAGAGCGCGGAGCACCCGCCCGTCCCGCGGCAAGGTGGGGCAGTCCAGGCCCGACAGGAACCCCGGAACGTTCTGCGCAGAAGACTCCTCCGGAGCTGAAAAACCCACGACTGGTTAAGCCGGACGATAAAAAAAGATTTTTGTTGCACAATATAACTTATACTGCATAGCTTTTTTTACGAGTGTAGTAGAGACTTACAAATATTATTTTTCAGAAGAATTCACTAGAAGAGGTGTTTCCATACAAATTTTCTAAATATATATGTAAAGAAATACTTTCCTCAGCGCCATCTGTGGAGTGGGTGATTAAGTGCAGTGCAGTGGTTGGTAAAGCAGTGAGCTGTAATCTGTTACCATAGAGATGGAATAATAGTGTAGTGAGTGAAAAATGGTTAATTAATAATTAAGACTAAAATAATTATAGTATAATCTTTGTTTTTTCAGGTGATTTTCTATGATTTATAATTTACTAGCTGATACCCGTCGCGTTGCTGCCGCAGAAGAAACAGGTAATTCTAGAAATATCGATTGAAATTTGAAAGATTAATCTCGTTTCTTTGGGAATTGGTAATAGAAGGAATGCTTTGTATTTTCTTTCTGATGATAAATGCATTTATGAAAATTGAAAAACTCGTATAATGAGTATACTCGCATGTATAAAGGAATAGTGTAAATGTTATATATTTTATTTTGGTGACTTTATTTTTCAAGTGCTTCAGGGTCGGTATTTATAAATAATTTCTTGGCTGTCCGACTCGTAAATTTAATATGAGGACTTCTATTATCCTTGAAAAAGACACCCAGGGACATATTATTTTTTTAAAATTGTATGTGGCAGGTCCGACGCATGAATGGAATTTACTCTTAGATGAAAAAAAGGTGCGTCCGTCAAGTTGGATTTCAAATATAAACTCGATATTCGAAAACAGGTCACCCAAAACCCCTTTAAACGATACCAATCTTATTTTTTATGAAAACGATGTGCGTCCGCCATCTTGGATTTAAAAATAAACGCTTAATTCAAAATCAGGACGCCCGTATCGTCTAAAAACGATACCCATCTTCATTTTATGAAAAAAATGTGTTCCGCCATCTTGGATTTCAAAATAAACTCTTAATTTCGAAATCAGGACGCCCATACGCCCTAAAAACGATACCCATCTTCATTTTATGAAAAAAAAAGGTGCGTCCGCTATCTTGGATATCAAAATAAACTTTTAATTTGAAATCAGACGCCCATACGCCCTAAAAAACGATACTCATCTTCATTTTATGAAAAAAAGGTGCGTCCGCCATCTTGGATTTCAAAATAACCTCTAAATTCGAAATCAAAACCCCCAAGAACCATTAAAACGATACCCATCTTCACTTTGTGAAAAAAAGGGACGACCGCCATCTTGGATTAAAAAATAAACGCTAGATTCGAAATCAGGGCCCTCCAAAACCATTAAAACGATACCCATCTTCATTTTCTGTAAAAAAGGGACGACCGCCATCTTGGATTTA
This sequence comes from Micrasema minimum, assembly GCA_022494985.1. Lineage (NCBI taxonomy): Eukaryota > Metazoa > Arthropoda > Insecta > Trichoptera > Brachycentridae > Micrasema > Micrasema minimum. The sequence goes on from JAGVSP010004045.1 coordinate 5,666, forward strand.
AAAATAAAACGCTACATTCGAAATCAGGGCCCCTAAAAACCTTTAAAAAACGATACCCAGCTTTTGTTCCGCCATCCTAACCTAACCTAACCTAACCTAACCTAACCTAACCCAACATCCTTGTATGAAAAAAAGTTGCGTCCGCTATCTTGGATTTTAAAAATAAAAGCTAAATTCGAAATTAGGGCCATTAAAAACCCTTAAAACGATACCCAACTTTAGTTTATGAAAAAAAGTTTCGTCCGCCATCTTGGATTTAAAAATAAACGCTAAATTCGAAATCAGCACCCTTAAAAACCCTTAAAACGATACCCTACTTTATTTTATGAAAAAAAGGTACGCCCGCCATTTTGGAATTTAAAAAATACACATGCTGTGCATGGGAAGCAATTCTGTAGTGGGAAGTAATGGTGATGATAATTATTTAATTTAAAAAAAATGAAAACTCATTCGGCATTATACAAATAGAATATATATTTTTCGGGAATTGTGCGAGTCCATATGATCCATATGTTCACCTCGTAGCACAGTGGTAGCCCATTTTACTACCGTGTATGAGGTCGCCGGTTCGATTCCCGTAGAGGGTCAAGATGAAATATGATTTATTTACATGTTATTTTTACATTAATATTTCATGTGCGATACCTTGGACTGGGACTGAAGCGTAAGACTGATCATCCTACTTTCATGTAATAAAATGATCAAGAGACACTGCACTTGGTGTACCAATGCAGTGCCCTATGCACCATTGGGTGCGGATAAGGGAGAGTAGTAGTAGCAAATACTCCAAATTTCAAACAAAGATTCTTGTAGCTCGAAGGAGAAATAAAAACTTCTAGGTAGACTACCTATAATATAAACTCCAAACGAATTATAAGGTAGGTACTTTTTATTACTAATTCACTGTCTGTTAATGATTTTATTCCATAGCCATAAAAATTATAACAGATTAAACTTAAAATATTATATAGTAAAAATAATGTTTTTAAAACGTTATAACTTTTTATTTTTCCCAGCTAGAAACGATTTTTAGGTGTCTTTGAACTTGGAATTTTGACTTCTTTCTATTTATTGCAAAAAACAGAGCTCTGCAGAGTTATTCTCGATCAGGAGAAGCCCTTGTCAAACGATTTTTTTTCTCGTAGAGAAATACTGACCATGTTGCTAACGCAGAAATCTTGAACAAAAAAACATTTTCGGAGGTAAAAAATGCACTCGATAGCTCAAAACCAATTCACGGCACTTATTTATTGTGAAAAAAGTCCGAATCGGGGTGTAAATAAATTATAAAATGTAAATAAAAGTTCGAGGTGTCAAAAAATAAATTGTATACTCATGATGAAAACGACATTAGCGCCTCTTGCTGTACAGCATTATTTGACGACATTTTTTATAAGCTTTATGTACTAAGCTATGCAGTACTATCGGTAACATGGCGAATCTAAAATTCACCCGGAACTGTCACTAAATTATATCAAATACACAAATACAAAAATTATAAAATGGATGTTATAATGCAGGAACCTTCCCAGGAGTGAATAAAACAACCCTCTAGAACAACTTGTTGCAATCGGATAAGCGGTTTACGAATCCATAAAGGACATACATACATACATACATACATACAAACTTACATTCATTTTTATATAAGAAATAAAATCTCTTACGAATATTCCAGCAAGCGGTTCTATTAAAAAATGTTTGGTTAGCGACTCATTCCTTAATTTATTTTATTTATTTGACTTTTTGTACAAATAGTTGTGTACATTGGCGGGTTTATTGCCCAAATTGGCAATTTCTTCCAACCAACCAATATAAGAACGTAGTGCGGGTATTTATCGTAAGCGCAATAACAGATCTTCAATTTTTTTTACCTCTTATCATTCTCTTCATCCTCCCCATTAGTACACACACACACCCACCATCACACTCAATGTCTACCTAGGATAGAAGGGAGGTAAAACAGGAATAACCCCAACGCGCGTTGGTTTGCTTCCTAGGGTTAATTTCCAAATAAACACCATTTATTGTCAAATTCCACCGCCCTAACACTCCAACGCTTGGGCCAATACACGAAACGTGTGACGTAATATGTCTAGTGATGACGTAGATGCCTATTGGTGACACAGTGGGTAACTAGACACCTCAGATACGTTAGTAATTTTATAAACTTGTTCGAAGTTCTCTGAAATTCTTACAAATGATATTATTTTAAAAAAAACCACCGTATAAAATTATTGTTTTACCTATGATTTGTTTCTGCTGTTGCATTTTGAGCGATGCCTTGACATCACAACCAGAGTCCAACATCCATAGAAGTATTATGGTGTGCAGATCTAGTCCGGGGACCAAGATGGATCGCTCCATCTGAGTACCGAGGCTTGATTCCATCGTAGATTTGGAGTCCCTGTAGACAAAAAATATATATTTGAAACAAGTCGGTACAATCTATCGCTGAGAAAGCCAAGTCCATAATAAGAAACATTCCTTTAAAATATACAAGACATAATAATATATAAGACCACTATTGGAGTATGGATATCAAGTATGGATTCCCTACTTCACTAAAGACATGGAACTGCTGGAAAATTCCGAAGTTTGCGACCTTTAATGACCGTTATAAATTTGTTTTATTTTAAGATATTCATATCCAGGACGGTGGGTTGGTTACCTGTTAAGGTGGTGCTCCAGCCTGGTGAAGTGCAGCACCATCCTGTGCACGTCGCCGGCGTGCAGCTCGTGCGCGCGCAGCGTGTAGTACATGGCCAGCGCGGCGTGGCCCCGCGCCTCGCTGCACAGGAAGCGGCGCGTGCAGTGCTTCACGTCCAGCAGCCACTCGCAGAACGAGTGGTGGAAGATCGACAGCACTCCCGTTCGAGGGTCCAGGGTGAGAATCCTGAAAGACGAAGAATTTCATGAAAGATTCCATTTTTTAAAAACTAAATCGGGAATAAAAATATGAGATGTGTCAGCTGAATCCAAACACCAACCTACGGGGCCACAACTGGAAGCTCTATTGTCCCCAATTCCACCTCAACCCTGAGAAAAACTTCCTTCCCAGTAGGGTGGTTTCAGACTGGAACAAATTGTCAGGCCTAGTTGTCCAATCCACTACAGTCATCCAGTTTGAAAACCAATTGGATGCAGAAAACAGACTAGAAGTAGTACTAAAGATATAGGCTCACCAGCAAAAGCTGCTTGCCTATAATAAATATAATAATAATAGTAGTAATTAAAAGCAATTGGGTTCTTCCCGATTTTATTTTTTACTTCAAAAAATTTGATTGAAAAATTACAATATCAAGGGAATTTTTTTTAAATTTTTACAATGTCATTACGAGTTTTCTAGCGCGGTTTGAAATAGCGTTTTTTCAAATCGCTCGCAAAATCCTCCATTTTGGCGCGCATGCGCTATGCTATGCATATAGGCGCTTACTACGGAATGAATTTCACGCCTTTCACGGTGGACGGGTATGACGTCATTAGCCAATAACGGGCGTTAAAAATCATTCGTATTTTCGTGTTTTTAAAACATAAATTAATCAATAAAAACTAAATTTTTGAGTATTGTGTTTTATATCGTCGGAAATGTAAAAGTATACTTTTAAATATTTAAAACGTTTTTAAGAATATTCATGTTATCTGGAAGAACCACATTGTGCAAATACCGTCGCAATAGATGCAGCCTCTTGTTAAAGTCCTCTCGGGTTATTGTGTGGTTGGTGGTGAGGAGACAGCGGTACAGCATCTCCGAGTCTACACCACACTTGGCCACTAGCGGACGTTCAGCAGAGGTTGAATCTGAAAATGTCAAATACAGGAATTTAAACATTCTGCGGGGGCATGCAGCTGATGTTGGCAGACTAGCTTAAAGCCCGCTATATATGGGACAGTTTTACTACACAGTTTCCTGTGCAGTCTGAAAACTGCCCCGTATAAAGCTAAAACTGGATGAAAAACTGTGTGCTAGTGGTCAGATTTTCACTGTGCGCTAATTCCACACATTTTTTCCACACAGTTTCCGGGCGGGGGCGCGCATCACCCGCAGCGATTACTGACAGTATAATACGTATAATATTCATGAAAGCTTTTATGAGAAAAAAAATAAAATTCATCTTGATTCAAAGGTCATATTTTACACATTCGACTCCAATATGATGTAGATTCACCAGTTTTTGGCTTGTAACACGATATACTCTTTTTATTCATTTCCATGTATCAATGACAACTATTATTATTTAATCATGGGTTCCGATGCGGGGTGCACTCGCTAGGAGGTAAACGGTAAACAGTTACCTCTCCCTCCTCAGGCTGGGCGGCGGGCTGCGGGGGCTCCAGCTGCGCCCCCATCTCCAGCAGAGCGCGGAGCACCCGCCCATCCCGCGGCAAGGTGGGGCAGTCCAGGCCCGACAGGAACCCCGGAACGTTCTGCGCAGAAGGCTCCTCCGGAGCTGAAAAACCCACGACTGGTTAAGCCGGACGATAAAAAAAAGATTTTTGTTGCACAATATAACTTATACTGCATAGCTTTTTTTACGAGTGTAGTAGAGACTTACAAATATTATTTTTCAGAAGAATTCACTAGAAGAGGCTTTCCATACAAATTTTCTAAATATATGTAAAGAAATACTTTCCTCAGCGCCATCTGTGGAGTGGGGTGATTAAGTGCAGTGCAGTGGTTGGTAAAGCAGTGAGCTGTAATTCTGTTACCATAGAGATGGAATAATAGTGTAGTGAGTGAAAAATGGTTAATTAATAATTTAAGACTAAAATAATTATAGTATATAATCTTTCAGGTGATTTTCTATGATTTATAATTTATTTATCTAAATTGTTTGTTATTACACATGAGAAATTAAATAAAGAAACTTTGTTTTTCAGAGAAACCATATTGTCTTATATTATACACCGTTTCCCACGATGAGACCGCGAAACTCCAGAGGGTGATTATCTGACTATTCATGATATTCTGAGAAAAAAATCTTAATAAAGTTTTTCAAAAAACTCAATTCTAATTTCTTAAAAAAATGATTAAAATATGAATAAAAATTCACGCGTGTAATACCGTCCATTTTTGAACTGGCTAACACCACGTGACCTGCACCAATTTCAGATATGAAATTCGAATTTTGAATGTCCGCACAAGGCAAGGCGTTCGGTGACCAGAGCGGACCCCCACTCCTCCCCGCCCACCGCCACCCCGCCACCGCTAGCATTTCAAACAGAAGTTTTAATGAATTTTTTTTTAATTAATTATTAAAAGTTTTAAAAGTTTAGTTTATTAAAGTTTTTTTAAAATTAATTATTAAAAATGCCCGGATCAAAAAACTTTATAAGGATTTTTTTCTCAGAATACCATGAACAATCACCCTCCGGAGTTTCGCGGTCTCATCGTGGGACACGGTGTATATATATATGCTTCCTAGGGTTAATTTCCAAATAAACACCATTTATTGTCAAATTCCACCGCCCTAACACTCCAACGCTTAGGCCAATACACGAAACGTGTGACGTAATATGTCTAGTGATGACGTAGATGCCTATTGATGACACAGTGGGTAACTAGACACCTCAGATACGGTAGTATTTTTATAACCTTGTTCGAAGTTCTCTGAAATTCTTACAAATGATATTTTTTTAAATAAAACCACCGTATAAAATTATTGTTTTACCTATGATTTGTTTCTGCTGTTGCATTTTGAGCGATGCCTTGACATCACAACCAGAGTCCAACATCCATAGAAGTATTATGGTGTGCAGATCTAGTCCGGGGACCAAGATGGATCGCTCCATCTGAGTACCGAGGCTTGATTCCATCGTAGATTTGGAGTCCCTGCAGACAAAAAATATATATTTGGTTACAAGTCGGTACATCTATCGCTGAGAAAGCCAAGTCCATCATTTATTTGATTAAAAGGGATCTAAAACATTACACCAGAAACATTCCTTAAATATATACAATACATAATAATGTTTAAGACCACTATTGAGTATGGATATCAAGTATGGATTTCCCTACTTCACTAAAGACATCAAACTGCTGAAAAAAGTCCAAAGATATGCTACAAAAATCCCCAAATTATTGAAAATTATGCCATGACACGGTAGATTAAATACGCATTAGGACTTACATGTTTGGAAAGAGAGGGGATTTAATTAAAATATTACAAGATACAAAATGATTACTACGACTGCCCCCTGCACGAGATGTATCAATTAAATCCCAACACCTATCTATGGGGCCACAACTGGAGGCTGTATCGTCCCCAATAGGGTTCTTCCCGATAACACGAAATATTCTTAAAAACGTTATAAATATTTAAAGTATATTTTTACAATTCCAACGATATAAAACACAATTATCAAAAAATGTTGTTTTCATTTATAAATTTATGTTTAAAAAAACACGAAAATACTAACGATTTTTTAACGCCCGTTATTGGTTAATGACGTCATACCCGTCAACCATAAAAGGCGTGAAATTATAGTAAAAAATTCATATGACATCGTAAAAAATTCCCTTAATATTGTAATTTTTTAATCAATTTTTTTTAAATAAAAAATAAAAGAAATCGGGAAGAACCTAATTGGGTCTAAACATCATAAGAAAAACTTACCTTCCCCAGGTTTCAGACTGAAACAAAAAGTCAGGCCATCATTATTCCACTGCCGTCATGTCCCAGTTCAAAAACCGTTTAAATGCAGAAAAGGCAGACAAGAAGCAGTACACAAGATATTTATCTCCACACCAGCAAAAGCCAACCTGCCTATAGTAATAATAATAATCATAATTAGTACATTAGCTTACACAATCGAATATTCCGAATTTTGCGACCTTCAATGACTGTTGTAAAATTTACATATTTTAAGATATTCATATCCTTATGGTGGGTGTAACGTTACCTGTTGAGGTGGTGCTCCAGCCAAGCGGTGAAGTACGCAGCACCATCCTTCCCAAGTCAAGCGTGCAGCACAGTATAAGCGCGCTGCGACGAATTGTCAACAGTGGCGACCGGACGCTGAGAACCTGATGCCTTGCAAATTCTAAGCTTGTGCAGTGCTTCACGATCTCTTTGAGACTTCTCGCAGAACAAAAAAATGGTGGAAGATATACAGCATTTGTGAATTCGAGGGTCTAGGGTGAGAATCCTGAAAGACGAAGAATTTCATGAAAGATTACATTTTTTAAAAACTAAAATTTTGAACTTAAAATTAGATGTGTCAGACTTCTGAAGGTACAAACACCAACCTAACGTGGCCACAACTGGAAGCTCTATTTTCCCCAATTCCACCGAAAGTAAAACAGGAAAAAACTTCCTTCCCAGTAGGGTGGTTTTCAGACTGGAACAAATTTGCCAGGCCTAGTTGTCCAATTCCACTACAGTCATCCAGTTTGAAAACCAATTGGATGCAGAAAACAGACTAGAAGTAGTACTAAAGATATAGGCTCACCAGCAAAGCTGCTTGCCTATAATGGAACACGCGTTAATAATAATCGATTGGGATAATTAAAAGCAATGCGGTTCTTCCCGATTTTTTATTTTTACTTAGAAAAATATTCTTCGCACATAAAAAATTACAATATCAAGGGATTTTTTTTTAAATTTTTACAATGTCATAAGAATTTTCTAGCGCGGTTTGAAATAGCGCTTTTTCAAATCGCTCGCAAAAATCCTCCATTTGGCCGCGCATGCGGTGTGACGTCACAGCAATATAGGCGCTTACTACGGAATGAATTTCACGCCTTTCACGGTGGACGGGTATGACGTCATGTTCATAACGGGCGTTAAAAATCATCGTATTTTCGTTTTTTTAAAACACAAAATTTATAAATAAAAAATAAATTTTTGAGTATTGTGTTTTTATAATCGTTGGAAATGTAAAAAATATACTTTAAATATTTACAACGTTTTTTAAGAATATTCATGTTTTCTGGAAGAACCCCATTGTGCAAATACCGTCGCAATAGATGCATCTTTTGTTAAAGTCCTCTCGGGTTATTGTGTGGTTGGTGGTGAGGAGACAGCGGTACAGCATCTCCGAGTCTACACCACACTTGGCCACGAGCAGGACGTTCAGCAGAGGTTGAATCTGAAAATGTCAAATACAGTTAAACATTCTGCGGGGGCATGCTGCTGATTTTTTTAACCAGACTAGCTTAAAGCCCGCTATATATGGGACAGTTTACTACACAGTTTCCTGTGCAGTCTGAAAACTGCCCCGTATAAAGCTAAAACTGGATGAAAAACTGTGTGCTAGTGTCAGATTCTCACTGTGCGCTAATTCCACACATTTTTTCACACAGTTTCGGCGCGCGCATCACCCGCGGCGATTACGACAGTATAATACGTATAATATTCAATAGTATCGGTAATATTACAAATAAACTTTGATAAACTTTTATGATGGCGAAAATGAATATAATGTAATAAATAATATGAACTGAAATCCTAGATCGAAATTCAAAATATCGAATAACGACTATTTGACAGATGAGTAATGTTGCCAAATTGTAAAATCGTAGAAGTTCCTAAAGTTATTCATAAATATGTTGAATTTATCTGCGCTTATAATTGCATAAAAATGAATGCTTTAAAATTAAAATGACTCCAAAATCGGTAAATCGGTCGTACAGTTTCAGTAGATTCGATAAATCTCCACAAAATCGATAGATCTGCAAAAAATCGATAAGATAGGCGTCGATAGAGATTATTAGTATGGCAACATTTATGGCAGTCCGACTGTGTCTACTGTTTGTTTAGATGGTCTGTCGCTGTTCTTCTGCGCATGCCTACAGACAGTAAACTGTGACGTGTAAAGGTAAAATTCACACCGCGCAGTTTTTATTGGTCAGAAAACGGTACAAGAAACTGTGTAGTTTTCTGAACAAGAAACTCCACAGTAAACCGTCTTAAGCTATATTTGACAGAATTAGAAGATTCGGGTACCTTGGCGAACTTCCTGCCGTGGAAGAGGCGCTGGCACAGCCACATGTAGAGGCCGTTGAGCGTGCCGGGGATCTCGCGGATCTCGCGCAGCGCCACGGAGCCGTCGGCCAGCCCGTCCAGCACGCGCTGCAGGTAGAGGAAGCAGCCGTTGGACTTGATGCGTAGGTGGTCCAGCGCCTGCGCCGCGTCCCGGGACACGTGCTGGCCGAGGCGCGGCTCCGCGTCCAGCCGCCCGAGGATGTAGCGCTGCACGTCCAGCGTCACGTGGCCGCGGCGCAGGTCGTCCAGCGATACCTTCCGGAAACCTGCCGACAACAGCCAAACAAAAACTTAGTTGCCCACTCTACTACGGTCAACCAGTTCAAGAACCGTTTAGATGCAGAAGGCAGACAAGAATCAGTACAAAAGATATAGGCGCACCAGCAAAAGCTGCCTGCCTATAACAATAATAATAATATCGTCTACGTAAGTTCAATACCGCGTATGAGCCAATAAGTTCAAAATACGCATTTTTGGTGATTTTCGTTGAACAAAACAAGCCGCATTGATTGGTTAATTCAAATTTAAAATTGACCAATAGACTGCTAGCACTCGGTTAGTGTCAATACCGCGAATAAACCATCTTCACACACAATACCGCGTACATCCCGATACAAATTTCATGTTTACCTCTTTTTTTTACGAAATTGGAGGGTTTTTTGTCTCTCCTGAACATTTTGACAAATGGTTCTTCCGCTGTATTGAACTTACACAGACGATATACATGTTCCCTTTGTCCAACAAAACACTAAAACAAAAAAGAGTATACAAAAACCAGGACTGAAATTGGATCATAGAGGTGGGTAGAGTAGAAATAAAAAAACTATACAACCAAATAGATAGTCTTACAGATACAGTTCTTAACATTACACAACTATTCAATTTTTCACTGAATCAATTCGGTACGGTGATGGAAAAAGGTTATATCTGTCCCACACTATTTTACAGGAGTAAAAAGAATGTTTCAAAATCGGTTAGGTAGGATAAAGATGATATTAAAGATAATTCAAGTATTTTATATCAAAGAAGCATGGTTTGCATGAGACGCTGCTTTATCCTTTTGCCACATCAAAGCATGGAACATTTTTAGAAAGAAACTTGAAAAATTACAAAAACTGCAACTATAAGCATTTGCCATCACAGTACGGAATTAATACTTGTATTAATACCTACATACCATATTCAATGGAAGGACGCTTAAGACGTCTTAAGAGCTAGTAAAGGGCTAAATGTGAACTGCACAAAATTAAAAAGAAAAACCAGTGTGTATATTTTTCTCTTTACCTGTAAACATCTTGGTGAGATATTTAGACTGCTTCCTCGCCGTGCAGACCAGCAGAAGCCACTGCGGAAAAAGGTGGTGATGATTCGCCAACAGTTCGGCGATAGTTTTGGAGCTGTTTGCGCTTCTTGCCGCGAGGTTCCCAGAGTCCGACCCGTTCTTCTCCCTGTCCTTGGTCAGAGTAGAGCTGGTCATGGACGCCCCCGTCAGCGGAGTCTCGTCTATCGAATCGACCAGCAGGAATAAGCATTGCTTCGGCGGGTCGATTTCTAATAGCGGGAACAGTATCGCCTTTTTGAAGCAGTCGTCGGGGTTTTTTTCCAAATTGTGAGGCAGCAGGGCTTGCTGGATTTCAGGTTCTGACAGTAGTTTTTCGTAGTAGAAATTTGCTATAAGTGTTCGCGGGTTTATAGGCAAACTGGGAATTGGAGGCGGTATATCATCTTGGATATTTTTCATAGGACTAGTTGACGATTTATCGGTTAATTTTGGCATGTTGAAAGCGGGATCGAAATCCGGGCTGTTGAGAATGTTATCGCCGATGTTTCTATAGTCGATGCTGAAGTCTTCGATCCTGCCTATCTTTGGGCTTAGCTCTTTGGGGCAACTGGGTGGTTTCAAAACGTTTTGATATTCTGGCAACTCGTCTTCGACAATCTGTTTCGATTCGTCAGTTTCATTATTCATCACTTTGTTTTCCTTCTCTGGTAACAAATTCTGTTTGTGGCTGCTGCTCTTTGAAGATTCTTTGTTATCGGAGTTATCGCTGGCGGAATTTCGCTCGGACTCTCTGTGTATCCGGCTTTTGGATGGGGAATTCTCGGCGGAGCTGAGAACAGACATATTGGGGTATTTGAAACTGGCAACGGGGATTCTAGAAACTTTGGCTGCAATGCCTTGAATATTGTTTCCCCCGGGGCTAAGCGGAGTTTTTAAATCTCTGTCATCGCTGCCTTTTCTCTCTTGGGTATCCGACCTTTTATCTTCATCGGCTTCTAAGATCTCTTTGAAGAGAGATTTGCTAGCGGAGCTGGGTTTGGCGTCTTCTAATCCTTTCATACCGTCGAACGTTTTCATTTCAAAGTCTTCCGTCGAGTTTTTTCTTCGAGAGTCCGGTGGGTTTTTGGAATCGGTGGAAAGACTTTTCTGCAAGACGGCAGATTTTTTGTCTTGCAAGGGCGGTTCGCTTTGCTGCCTGAAGAGCCGGGAGTTGCGGGCGTCCTTGGGTTGCTGGGAGAGATTCCTTAGAAAGAGATTTTCGTGGTTTTCGTAGAGCTTCTGCTCGCGCTCATTGGGGCTCTGTTGGAAATTAGGTAAGAACGGATTTGTGTTGTTGACCCTGGCCGGCGGCTTCTGCTGCTCATCCTCCATGGAGAGAGAGACCTGAAGATAAATAAAATAATAAGACATTTTCCAACCAATAAAGATTAGGGTGGCCCAAAAATGTTAAATTTACCCTACACCTCAGGGAATCCGCTAAGTTTTTTACTTTAGTTGATAGTAGTTAAGTGCTAAAATTTCAATGCCCTAGGTGGAATAAAAGGCTATGCTCAAGGTCTCCAAGGTTTTAAAATTTTTGTAAATTTCCCATATAAAAATTTAAAATTTTTTTTAGAAAGAACGTCAAGCGGACTCTATATTCTTGATAGGTGTCAAAGATTTAGAACCAATATCTAGATTTAATTAGTTACCATTCATCATCAATATTATACTATGAATTAAACTAATTTATTACCTCCCAGGTAATTGTACTTAATTTAGAACAACCCTCGAAATGCCAGATTTTTTCATATATTTTCTTAATATTACATACCTTTGAGCACTGTCTTCCAATTAGAATATTAGCTTCAAACTTTACCTGAACACTTGTTTTACCACTGATAAAAATTTTTGTGGGTGTCCAGACATGTAAACTAGTAAATTTTAATATATAATATGGGCCACACTAATATAGATAACTAACGATAGTAGGCAGAGGAAATAAAATGCCCCATCATATAAGTCTAGCACATTTCTATTGTATCCTTCACATTCATACATCTTCTCATGCGCTTGTTGGATCACTCCGTTATTATGAAGAAGTTACCTTCAGCCTCTCCTCGACTATGTCGGCGAGCATATCGTCGTACTGCTCTCTCTCGTGTATTCTGTCCATTGTCCCGCGCGGCCGTCTCGCTCTCTCCTCCGCGCAGTCCATCGGAGGGGCAGACGGCGCCAGAGACTCGACTGGAAAAAACAGTTACACAAACTTGGAGAAAGAGATTGCTGGGAATGGAAGACTCGAGACCTTTAGATGCAGAAGGCAGACAAGAAGCAGTACAAAAGATATAGGCGCACCAGCAAAAGCTGCCTGCTTCTAACAATAATATCATTCAAATAAAAAAATTTAATACAGCTGTTGGTAAAAAATGAAATAAAGTATCTTTCAGGCTTACCTTTGTCTTCGTGGTGTGTGGAGCTGGCGGTATCGTTGAGCGTACTCTTCCGGTGCTCAGAGGAGTTGTTGAGGATCTGCATGACCAGGGTGCGGATGAACTCCCCCATCGTGAGGCTGGTCTCGTTCTGGCCCTGGGTGTCATTTCATTTTGCATTGAATATATTCATATTGAAAGAATGAAAGAAAAATGGACTAGTAAACCAAAATTTTCTGCGAATGCGGAAAAATAAACAAAAAAACACAAGAACATCGGCGTAATCCGTTTATAAATCGGATAATTAACAACAAAGATACAATCATAAAAATATTTTGTATGATAGGCGATCAGTGACGTAAAAACTATAAATTGTATCTCCCTTATTAATTATCCGATTTACGAACGGATAGCACTGATGGTTATGTGATTCTTCGCTTTATTTTTCTGCGTTCACAGAAATCTTTGGTTTAAAAACCCATTATAATGGAATTTTTTTGTAAATGAATATTTAATAGTCATAAAAACCTGTAGGAAGTGCCTGGCCAGCATCCTCCTCTGCAGGGCCCGCTGTTGGCGGGCGGACGGCCCGGATCCTGGCTGCGAGAGCTCCTTGCACAGGGCGGTCTTACCGCTACCGGCGTCACCTGGACACATTCCTCAAACATTCAACTACTGATAGGCAATGACAGTTTAGTGTAACCTTGTTAGGTTTTGTACGCTAGTGGGTCGAGGATGTTCAACTACCCATCCGCGTACGCCACTAATTAATAGAGATTAATCTCAGTGTCGCACGCTCCACAAAATACCTCTCGTGAGAAGGAATTTCATTTCTCGGTCACTGAGTAAAAATCTCTATACTAAAATAAGTGTTAGGTGCACAGAAAGAATGAAACGGTACTTAATTTTCGTGAACATTTCACAGAAGTTAATACAAATGGAAACATAACTACTTAAACTAAGATTAACATGGATTATGTAGATAAAAAGTAGACAAAATGAATTTAAATTGAAACGCAATTTATCTGATTAAAAAGGCATTCCAAAACATTAATCCAGAAACATTCCTTAAAATATACAAGACATATATAAGACCACTATTGGAATATGGATATCAAGTATGGAGTCCCTACTTCATTAAAGACATCGGACTACTGGAAAAAGTCCAAAGATATGCTACAAAAATCCCCAAATTATTGAAAAATATGCCATATCACGGTAGATTAATAGCACTAGGACTTACATCATTGGAAGAGCGACGGAAGAGAGGGGATCTAATTGAAACTTACAAGATACTAAACGATTACTATGACTGTCCCTAGCACGAGATGTATAAACTGAATCCCAACACCAATCTACGGGGCCACAACTGGAAGCTCTATCGTCCCCAATTCCGCCTCAACCCTAAGAAAAACTTCCTTCCTAGTAGGGTGGTTTCAGACTGGAACAAGTTGCCAAGCCTAGTTGTTCACTCCGCTACGGTCAACCAGTTCAAGAACCGTTTAGATGCAGAAGGCAGACAAGAAGCAGTACAAGAGATATAGGCGCACCAGCAAAAGCTGCCTGCCTATATTATATAATAATAATAATAATAAATAATAATAATAATAATAATAATAATAATAATTTGGCGGTAAGTTATTTGTGCAAAATTTACGTTCAGTCACGAAGGTGGCTGAAAGGTGACTCGGCAGCGCTCGGCGGAGGTCGGTTGGTTCGCGCCAAACCTGTGACGCGCGCGTGACGTATTACTTCCGCCACAACAGCATTTGGTTGGATTGAAAACATAATACAAAAAAAATAATGAACTCACCCAGTATCAGAGCCCCGCAAGTCTTGCTGACAGGTCGCTGCTCCAGGCAGTGAGCCAACTTCTGGAAAGCCCACTCCCGACAGTAGAACTTCCGTTTATCGCCAGCGTTCGCCCCGATCTTATTAGCCGAGTTGGACTTCTTCATCGAGTGAACCCGGATCCCAGGGTCCGGAGCGAAGACTTCCACCGGCACACAGCCGCGTAACCCGCCCTCGTTCTCGTAAATAGCATCGCGCCCCGCGGCAAAATCTCGCAAATTTTCTTTAGTAAGCTTTGAGAATTTCTGATCGCCGGAGTGTGAATTTCTTCCCGCCGTTCTGGAGGCTTCCTTCCTCTCGTGGCAGAGAGAGTTCTTGGAGTTTTCCTTCTGCAGGTGTTCGCGTATCTGGTCGTACGTGTCCCGTTCGCGGTACGCGGGCGGCGCGTCTTTGGGTATGTAGTCGCGCTGCGGCGTATTGGTCGCGGCGTACTCGGTAGGCGTGCGGTCAAACGTGCTGGTTCTTACCGCCGCGGCTTCGTTCAGAGACAGAGACCTGAAAAAGGAAAGATTGAATAAGGACCACGAGAGCAGCACTCACAAAATGGGGCCGCAAAAAGAGGTTTTTATTGTTTTCACGGAAGTGTAAGATAATAACAAAAAAACTGCCACGCTTATTTAATTCCCTAGAATTTGATGCAGTCTTTAATTGCTAATTATTTTTATTTTGCTGTCATCTTTAATTATTTAGATAATTTTTAAAAATTTCAAAAATTAGGCGTCCCGAAAAAAAAAACCGTAACGCAATTTCCCTAGATAACAGTTTGGAAGTATATTATGTGATAATTTTATCGAAGGTGAAATCCGTCTGTCGACGAATCCGGAATATCATTTTGAAAACACCAAAATTTCTAACACTGGCTAACGTGTTAAAAATCCAATTTAGACAAAATAATGCAATTTAGTGTAAATATGTTGCTACTCATGCTAGGTATGCAGAAATATGCCTCAATATATTTTCATTACACAGCATTACTTCCATAAATATTTAAAATAAAAATATATAATTGTTTATCGATTTTGACCACCGCAACAGGCCAGGAGGCTCAGTACTGAGGGGAACAACAATTCAAACACCCAGGGTTGATAAAATCACCGGAAATCGATGACTATATTGTTCAAAGCAAAATAACAGCACAATGGCATTGTTATTTTCGAAAACATAAAACTCGTTTTTCAGATTTCATGCAAATATTCATTTTTCTTTTTTTTGTTGTTTTAATCGGAGAATTTAACAATGTACCGATGAAATATTTCATACAGAGGTGCACTGTCTGGTGATCAATGTTCGCTTCGCCATACAATCATAGTTTTCAATTCAGCACTAGAGCAACGAAGCGACGCTTCAAAAACCACCAAAAATACCAAGACTACTTTTGGTCAAAGAAGCCTCATTAATTCAATCACTGCTGGACATAGGCCTCCCCCTGCCGTCTCCACTCCTCCCGATCCTGCGCCGTCCCAATCCCAGCCCGGTCATTCTGGCTACGTGACCGGCCCATTTCCACTTCAACCAAGCAATTCGCTGCACCACGTCGCAGACCTTTGTCTGGCGTCGGATCCAATCGTTCCTTTTTCGGTCTCTTGATGTTATTCCAAGCATAATCCTCTCCATGCTCCTCTGTGCAACTTGCAACTTATGGGAGGATTGCTTGGTCAGAGTCATTGTTTCCGCGCCATAAGTAAGGACGGGCAGAATGCATTGGTTGAATACTCGAGTCTTGAGTGAGTATTGTCTTTATTATTATTATTATTGATTATTCGAGTAAAATGAGTGAATTAAATAATTTATTTATCTCCTTTAGTAATAAAAATATTTAAAAAAATAAGACGATACAAACTTGCTTCTTGTCAATATCTCAATCGTGTGAAAATATCATTGCTCTAGTGCTAAATTCCAGGTAAAAATTGCAATGATTGCAAAGAATGGTGGCCGAGGTCACACAACATCGCTCATGTCTTCTCGTCTCACCTAAGATTGATCCTGTGCTCGGCCTGGCGCACGTGCGCGCTCTGGCGCTCCCTGCGCGCCTGGCGGCCGGCCGCGGGCTCCGCGCGCCCCGCGCCCAGCTCGCGGGCGCTCCGCCGCGCCGACTCGCGGGCAAACTTCTCCACCCTGGGGGACAAATCGTGCGATTACATCAACAGGAGTGCGTGAGAGGCGTGTTGTTACTGAATACTGGACAGATTATCTGCTGTGGTTCCAGCATGTTTGCTATCTCAAAAATACATTCCTTTGAAGCCACGGTGCGTCAAGAGTCGGCTGTTTGAGTGCCGGATTTGGACACACTCAAAGTGTTAAGATTATAACTATGTTTGATTGTTGTCAACTAACAAATTTAATTAGTATACGAGTGCCTGGTAGAGTTACCCGTAGTAATGCACTATTTTACTGTAGCCAATCATCGACCAATTACAGTGCAAACTCACCGATACGACGAATGCACGCACTGGCTAACAAGTATACTAACAATATTGATGTTTTCAACACTAGTGCATTTTAGGGAACAGTGTCTGGATGCCATCTCTGGCGGTAATGAATAGCTACCTACTATGTAATCATTTAAAAATGTCTATGTAAAAGCCCTATGGGCGTAAAAACAATAAAACAAACAAACTACATGTAACTATTACTACTAATTTCCCTTATCCGCACCCATTGATGCATAGGGCACTGTATTAGTACACCAAATGCAGTGTATATTGATCATTTTATTACTTGAAAGTAAGATGATCAGTCTTACGATTCAGAACCAGTCCAAGGTATCACACATGTCATCGCATATATCTCCTGCAAACCAATAGAAGAACATTAATCTGTTTAATTAATAGGACGCGTTTCTTACCTTGAATAAGCATCGGCGCTCTGGTTCACAAACCCTCCAAAGTTCCCGCCATGATTGTGGTTGAGCGGGTCGAAGCCCGGGTCCGTGACGCCGGCGGCGGCGCGCGCGGGTCGTAGCGCAGGCTGGCGAACGCGCGCGCCGCGTGCGGCGACGTCTGCGGCGCGGCGCGCGCGCGCCCCTCCTTCTTCCCCAGCACCTGGCTGTAGATGGGCGCCTGGGAGGCCATCGGAGCTAGCTAGAGGTACGCTGTATGGAGATAAGACCATTTAATGGTACTTTCCCTTATGGATAACAGCATTCAACTATATATTCCACTGTAGATAAGACCATTCAACGGCTAGTTCTCTTGTTGATAAAACCATACAATGGCTCGTTCTCTTGTTGATATAACTATTCAACGGCTCGTTCTCTTGTTGTTAAGACCATTCAATGGTACTTTCCCTTACGGATAACAGCAGTCAACGATACATTCCACTGTAGATAAGACCATTCAACGGCTTGTTCTCTTGATGATAAAACCATTCAAAGACTAGTTCTCTTGTTAATGAGGCCATTGAATTGTACATTTCCTTGTTAATAAGACCATTTGGGTGTATGTTCCTCTGAAGATGATGTCATTTAATGACAGGTCAGAAATCACACAGGCACAAATCTATCTCCCAGAGGAGCTTTTTAACGTCTTTTAAGCGGCAATGACTGCTTCGTAACCACAAAACTATCGATTGTCGTCAAGTAAAGGTAATTAATTTCAAATGCAGTGTAAAGATTCTACATACTCTGATTAAA
>JAGVSP010004046.1:0-18005 GCA_022494985.1 Micrasema minimum
TTTATCCTCGTTAGTCTACTTTATATCGGTACACTTTCTCACATACATGAATTAGGTATGCAATAAGGAAAATAAGGCGATAAAATTTAAGGCATAATAAAATGTGAAGCTTCTTAGTCATGACATGACCACACCTGATGTAAACCATATCTCAATAAATAAAAATTGAGTGCTGTTGAAATCTCAGGTGAATGTGTGGAAAAACCATGTATGTTAGGTGCCCTATTGGCAAAATTAGAGCAGAATGCGCGGCTGAGATAAGAATTATCGACAAAATTAAGAAAGGTCTCTTACGATGGGTCGGTCGTGTGGAGCGAATGGATGATGAAAGAACGGCTGAAAGAAGTTATAATGCAAGTGTGCCTGGATGTAGAAGCCGAAAAAGTCATTCTTCTTCTTCTTCTTCATACCATATCCGCTCCCTATGTGGAGCATATGGAATCCACAAACTGCCTCCAGTCCAAGCGATCGGCTGCCAGCTCCCGTGCATCCTCCCAAGTCAATTCCACGTCCCGCAGCTCTGACGCAAACTGACGACGAATTGTCAACGGTGGACGACCAGGACGCCGAGAACTTGATGCCTTGTAAAATAGGCAAGCATGGTTAAGGCTCTCGGGAGGCATACGTAGTACCTATATGGCCTAGCCAGCCGAAACGCCTTCGCCGGATGACAGTAGATACCAAGGGTTGCTGTGTCCGTTGCCTCACCTCTGTGTTGGTTACAAAGTCAAACCACCGCACACCTAAAATTCTTCTAAGACACCTATTCTCACAACTGAGAAGTCTGGTATCTTGGGCCCTGGTTAGGTGCCACGATTCGCAGCCATAGAGGAGAACAGGTGTGATTCGGGAGTTATAAAGGCGCAATTTTGTGATACCGGAAAATGCCAAATGTTAAATAATGTTCCTAACTGTGAACTTCCTTTGCCAGAGTTTGTTGTAATTTTGGACGCCCACACAGCATAGTAAAGTTTAGAAGACGTGACGTCATCAAATATTACATAGATTTGTGATTACTGATGTGCCGGAACCTTCAAACAAGAATTTTATAGAAGTAACATTCCATACTTGAAAAATACTGCCGTGTCTGAGGTGTCTAGTTACCCACTACGTCTTTAATAGGCATCTACGTCATCACTAGACATTTGCGTCACACGTTTCGTGTATTGTAAGTGCTGGAGTCTTCAGACGATGGAATGGCCGATCGCTTGGCTTGGAAGCAGTTTGTGGAATCCATATGCTCCACATAGGGAGCGGGTATGGTATGATGATGGACATGCCATTGAAAAAAGTGACAACAAATAAGAATGAAAAACTGTATTTCCCTTAAACGCACCCAAAGGTGCATAGGGCCCTGCATTGGTACACCAAGTCCAGCGTCTCTTGATCATTTTATTACATGAAGGAAGGATGAACCCTTATGTATGGTAGTGAAGCGTGGTGTTGGAAAAAGAAGGACGAAAGTAGACTGAATGCTGTTGAAATGCGATCTATGTGTGGTAAGACTATGTATGATAGGTGTACAAATGTCCAAATTAGAGCAGAGTGCAAGGCTGAGATAAGCATTATCGACAAAATTAAGAAAGGGCTTTTACGATGGTTTGGTCATGTGGAGCGAATGAGTGATGAAAGAACGGCTAAAAGAAGTTTAAATGCAAGTGTGTCTGGATGTAGAAGCCGCGAAGGCCGAGAAAGACATGGCATGACCAAGTACGTCGAGTACTTGAAAGTGGGACATGTGAAAAGTCGGATAAATCGGCGTATATGCATGAGAAGATGTATTAATGTAGAGGAAGCAAAGGAAGTCTGTCAGGACAGAGTGGTATGGCGTTCTATTAGTTAGTTAAGAAGTTAGTTAGGTAGGATGATCAGTCTTACGCTTCAGTAACTGTCCAAGGTGTCACGCATGAAATATTAATATGTAAATAAATATTTCATGTTGACCCCCTACTGGAATCGTATGCTCCACATAGGAAGCGGATATTGTATGATCATGATGATTAAAAAACAATCCCGCCTATCGTTGTGTATTTTTTTGTTTTAATTTGATATCCAATAAAAAATATTCTTGATTATTGTCTATTTACAGAATCGACTGTATCCATTGAAACGATTAGCGTTATATACATCTGTTCACACGATGTAAACATTAAATGGACGCAGAATGCAGACGATGTAATTACTGCATTTCAACATGCTTTGTATTTTTATATACGAGTACATGCAGTTGCATTGGTACGTCAAGTCACCAAGTGCAGTGTCTTATCATCATTTTATTACATGAAGTTAGGATGATCAGTCTTCAGTAGGTACCAGACAAACGTCAACACAGATGGAAGAATTCTACCTGTGGAAAAAGTCGAAAACTATGTTTATCTTGGTCACAAAATCACCATCGGCAGAGACAATCAGACCAGCGAGGTGGATAGGAGGATAAATCTCTTTTGGAAAGCTAAGTTCTTCATTCGAACATATCGGCATAGACAGCAAATCTCCCATTTTTGTAACAGAACATCTCACAAAGGAGAACAAAGATCTGCATGCGGCAACACGTCACTTTGCCAAAGAGAACAATTATCTATTTACCTGGATCAGAAACGGGAAAATTTTTCTGCGGAAAAACGAAAATTTCCCCAGTGATAAATATTTTTAACAGAGAGCAATTATCTAAACTCCAACTTAATTAACTTAATGTATTTGTATTTTTCCTTTAACTCTTAACATATTTTTCATGCATGTTTTCTATGTTTAACTTAACTTAATTATGAATTTTACAATTTATTATCAAAACATTAGGGGGTTGAAGACTAAAATTTTAAATCTATCTTTAGAAATCTTAAATAATGATTATGACTTTATTTGTTTTACCGAAACGTGGCTTAACTCTAATATCAAAAGTGAAGAAATATTTGATGATCGATACGCGGTATACAGACGTGACCGGGAAACTAGTGCTTCTGACAAAAAAGAAGGAGGCGGAGTTTTAATTGCGGTGAAAAAACATTTTGTTGTTTCACAAAAACACGAATGGCAAACCAACTCTGAGGATCTCTGGATTACAGTTAAAGTTTGCGACAAAAAAAAAATACGTTTCTTAATATCGGATTACTGTACTTAGCTCCAGATTTGAGTTACGAAACTTACTCTGAATGCATCAATAATTGCAAATCGGTCTGTTTGTCATCTTCAGTGCTTACTCGTAATATTATTCTTGGAGACTTTAACCTTCCTCTCATTGACTGGGATTCCGACCCTAAATCAAATAACACAAATGTATCTGATGAGTTTCGTGGACAAAAAGCTGCGACTTTTCTGGAATTTCAATCAATGACTGGCCTAACGCAATACAACAATATTAAAAATAGCCTATCTCGCACGCTTGACTTAGTATTAGCTGATTTTGATGTAAATATTTTACCTGAACTTCCATTATCACAAGTGGATAAATTTCATCCACCGTTCAAAGTAGAATTTAAAATTTATCCGTGAAAAAAGTCTCCAAAATAACCCGGAGTTCCAAAAATATAACTTCAAAAAAAACTAATTATGGTATGTGCAACCTTGAACTCGCATGCATTGACTGGTCAGTCTTAAACAACTTAGATTGTAAGAATTCACTGACCACAATGTATAATAAAGCTATGGGATGTAATTATGAAGCACACACCAGTAAAAAAACATAGGAGTTCCAAGTATCCTATCTGGTTTAGTAAACCTCTCATTCATCAAATCAAAGAAAAAAGAAAAGTATAGAAAAAGATTTAAGAAATTCTACAATCCTTTAGATTACGAAGTGTTCTCTAAAATAAGAGCTAGAACAAAATTGGTATCCGAGAATGTTTTAGATCCTATATTCAAAATATTGAAAACTCATTGAATACTAATTGTAAACAGTTGTGGACATTTACTAAGTCAAATAAAATGACCAACACTCTCCCAAAAACTCTGTACCTCGACGATGAAAACGCTAACTCGGGTATTGAAATATGTAATCTTTTCTCCAAATATTTTGCCTCCGTCTTTACTTCATCGCTAAATACAAATGTTACTAACGATGTTGTTGACGAATCATCCTGCAATACCTCTTTAAGTAAAGTTGAGCTATCATTTATCAGATATTAACAAAAGACTCCTGAAACTAGATCCTAATAAGGGAGCAGGCCCGGACGGTATTCCACCTTTGTTCATTGTTAGCTGCGCTAATCAGCTCGCTAAACCTCTGCACATGATTTTTAATAAGTCACTCAAAGAAGGCAGCTTCCCAGACTTATGGAAACTGGCACATATAACCCCTATTCATAAGTCTGGTAACAAGAACGATGTGTGAAATTACAGGCCCATAAGTATGCTATCGTGCTTTGGGAAAGTCTTTGAATCTCTTGTGTATAATTATATTTATAATCACGTTCAGCAATTGCTCTGCCCTCAGCAACATGGATTCATCCCCAAAGAAATCAACGATCTCTAATCTTCTGGAATACACCAACTACCTTTGCCACTCTATGGACTCTAGAACACAAGTAGAATGTCATATATACCGATTTTGGAAAGGCCTTTGATAGAGTTAATCATTTCATTCTAATAAAAAAAACTGAAAGACGTTGGCATTCACGGAGACCTTGCTTAGATGGCTCTCATCCTACATTACCAACAGAAACCAAATAGTAGCTGTAAACGGGTTTGACTCCAAACCGGAGCCTGTAACTTCGGGGGGTACCACAGGGTTCTCACTTGGGACCCCTATTATTCCTGATCTTTATCAACGATCTCCCAAATCAACTTAAATCTCTCTGTCTTGTTTATGCTGACGATTTAAAAATGTTCTCAAAAGTAAAGACACTTGATGACTGTTACAAGTTACAAGCTGATCTAGATACTCTATCTCGTTGGTGTGTGGTAAATGATATGAACTTGAATATTGGCAAATGTCAACAAATAAGTTTCACTAAAAAACAAAAAATGTGATAAAATTATTCCTACTCACTTTGTACGTACCGCTCAAAAGAGTAAACTCTATAAAGGACCTTGGAGTTACCTTTGACTCTAAGCTTTCCTTCAACTTTCACGTTGAAAACATAATTAACAAAGCAAACAGAATGGGTTGGATTCCTATTGAGGATATCTTTGCTTTTAAAAAAACAGAAACACTAAAAAAAACTATACCTGTCCTTAGTTAGAAGCATCTTAGAATATGGATCCCCAATATGGAGTCCCACTATTCTGTTTTACATAGATAAAATCGAATCGATACAAGCCAAATTCTTAAGAACTCTTGCCTATAGATCTGGAGCGAGTCGCAGATTACACAACTATAAAGATCGATTACATTTTTTTAAAACTGGACAGTTTAGAAAAAAGGAGAAAAGTAATCGATCTCACTTGCTTGCATAAAATTATAAATAGTCCCTTGACACAACGCTAATAAGTGAAATCGGTCTGCGTGCCAACTTACGACTGCGTAATCCAGACATTTTCAGAGTTGAGCGCTTTTCCTCCAATACAGGGTATTACAATCCTCTCTCTCGTATGTGCAGAGAGTACAACGTAATACACAGGGACAAGCACTGAAGGATATGGACATCTTCGGAAGCTCCGTAGACGGGTTCAAAGAAAAGGTTGTTCTTGAGATATGTGTAAATCACTCTTGCTTTTATATTTACTTAATCATTTTATTTACTTATATTCATATTTACTTAATCATTATGTTTACTTATATTTTATATTAACTTAATCATTGTGTGTATGTCACTCAATTAAGCACGATGTGAACAATTTTAAAGGGCAATTGGTCTACCTAGGATATTTTAAAAATATTTTTTGTATTGTATTTTTATCCTTTTGTCTTTCAACCAATGCATTCTGCCCGTCCTTACTTATGGCGCGGAAACAATGACTGACCAAGCAATCCTCCCATAAGTTGCAAGTTGCACAGAGGAGCATGGAGAGAATTATGCTTGGAATAACATTAAGAGACCGAAAAAGGAACGATTGGATCCGACGCCAGACAAAGGTCTGCGACGTGGTGGAGCGAATTGCTTGGTTAAAGTGGAAATGGGCCGGTCACATAGCCAGAATGACGGATGACAGGTGGACGAAACGCGTTCTGGTGTGGAGACCGAGAAACCAGAGGTCTCAAGGATTAGATGGGTGGACGACATCAGGAAGTCTGCTGGAAGACAGTGGAGGGAGGAGTGGAGACGGCAGGGGGAGGCTTATGTCCAGCAGTGGACCTCAACGGACTGAAATGACCAGTCCAAGATATCACACATGAAATATTTTTAAACAACTGATATTCAATAAAACAAATATTCGATCATTCGCATCACTAAACATTACAGGAACGCATCTCCGGTATTTTTTTATTCACATTTGTGTTAGTAACAGTTATAATAAAACAGTTCGTTAATCATTCATTTCTTAAGTTAGTAAAAAGGTGCTGAGAATGATATGAAATAATTCTCAGGTGATGACGATTGAGAATATATGGATTATGAGAAATGGGGTAAATAATGCACACTTTAACTGGGACAGAAAACTATACATCTTGTCCAGTGTAAAGCGCACTATACGACCGCCTCGTAGCATTGTGGTAGCGCGTTTGGCCACTGTGCATGAGGTCGTGAACTCGATTCCCGAACATGAAATATTTATTGACATGATTTTCTTATTGAGATTTCATGTGTGATACCTTGGACTGGTGTTGAAGCTGACTGATAATCTTACCATATCCGCTCCCTATGTGGCGCATATGGAATCCACAAACTGCCTCCAGGCCAAGCGATCGACCGCCAGCTCCCGTGCATACTCCCAAGTCAAGCACGGATGTACTCGGCGCAGCTGAGGGATGCGGGAACGTGGAAGGAGGCGAGAGAGCTGGCTGTCGATAGGGTCTCCAGGAGCTCAATCACAGATAACTATCGACGTAGTTAAAAACGTGCTAACGCTAACGATTTGACCGATGACAATGGACATACGTTCATACCACGTTCGCCGAGCCGAGCCGAGCATTGCCGAAGCAGCGCTCGGGAATGCTCGGCACGCGATATCGCGGCCAAACGTCAAACGTCAAATCAAACGCGCATGTCGGATTGTTTATTATGTCGACTGCTTTTCTCAATATTTGGCTTGCCGAACGCCGGCTAAATGCAATACGGCACTCGAGAAAGATTGAATGAAGATATGTGCGAAGAAGATATATCTCGGGAAAAGGCTCGCGACTTGATGCGCTCGTTTAATAATCCCGATCGAATAACTTTTAACACGTGTTCCATTGTGATCGCGAAAACGTTAAACATCCGTGGTAAGAAATCGTTATAACGTCGCTAATTACCGCGTCGATAGTGATCTGTGATCGAGCAACTGGAGGGATCTAGCGATGTCCACATGCTCCACATAGGAAGCGAAAGAAGAAAAAAATTTAAATAATGTTTAGCGTTTCCGCTGAGCGGTTCCAGTTTTGGTAACGAACCCAGAATAATAATAATAGTAGGGTAATAATAATTTAACAGCACGCCAGATGACCGTGCCCGGGCGACGAACCCTGGACTGCGCATCGCTGAGCATTCTCTATTACTCCACCTTGGAGATGCGTATTGTAATACTTAAATACTCTTCTCTCTAAAACAAACCAAATATTAATACATGGTGTAACAAAACTCGATGTACAAGCGGGAAACCAGTGAATCTACATAGTATTTGGAGTCGATTTTGTAATTTTCGTATAAAAAATATATGTATTTATTTACCGTGTTTTTTGACATACTGTACAAATTTCTCTGTTCAAAACTATTTCAACTTTAAGCCATAGAAAGCTTTAGTTTATTTTCTAAACAAAAATATCTTCAAATGTTAAGATTAGCAGCATTTGGCGTTATTTTTGTATTTATTTAGAACTTAATCCCTAAAAAGGACGAGGAAAGACTTATTAAATCCATTTTATACTGCACAGTTTCTTGTTCAGATAACTGTGCAGTCTGTCAAAAGACACGCTAAATATGTGTATTTTTTAAACGCGATTGTACCTACGTTATTATTGTATGTTTGCTCACAGGAAATTGTATACGAGTATATAGCTAATAATGTAAATATTTTATTTGTTTTTTACGTTTTTAAAAGCATACTATATACGAATATCTACTAAAACGTTTACTGTCATGTCAGTCAAACGTCGCTTTGCGTCGGCCAGATACAGCTTTCATTTATACGGAACAGTTTTCAGACTGCACAGGAAACAGTACAGTCTACTGTCCCGTATTAAGTTAGCTTTATTTTAGAAGAAACATAATACATAATACATAGACTCCCCAATAGGGTGGTCACAAAAATATTTTTGTCGTAATGCCGACGGGACCCCCCTAATATTTGCTATTTGTCTAGAAAATAAGATTTGGAAAGTTTTATCTCAATCGGATAATGTTAACCCGTGCCTCATCGAGATTAAAATTTGAAAAAAAACGTTTTTTTTTGCAAAAAAAAACGCCGTTTTTTTTCCTCATAAAATGGAAACTGTTTGTCCTAGAAATGTGATTCTTGTTTCATTTCATAGGAAATGTTGTTATCTTTAAGTTATATTCTTACCTTTTTTTTGTTAAAACGTTTATATTTCAAGATATCTATTATTTTCCGGACATGATCCGAATCCTCAAAGTCGCTATTTTTAGATAATAAGTGGAAAATGGCAAGAAAGATACTTAATTTAATCACTTTTGATAATTTTTTTGTTTCCTTTGAACATTATACATTTTTTTAAAAATAATAAATATAATATATATATATATATATATATATATATATATAATAAAAAAACATAAAATAAACATTTTTTTAACTTTACAAATGTTTTTAGGAATTGCAAGTTAGTGGTTAACTATCTGGTCTCTAAAAGCTATTGCCAAGAACCCTTCTGAGAATCCCTACCTGGAGTCTCATTAACAACACCTTTCCTTTTGTGTTCCTTGTCTGGGGTGCCTGGGGTTTTCCCACTATTTCGAAAGTGTGGGGGAGAGGTCATAGGGCTTTAGTTAATGTTTGGTTTTCAAACAGTGAACAAGTAGACATTATTGAACAACGTTCTTCTAGTGAGTTTTTTTTCTAGTGAAGTTTGAGGGACTATGTCTTCTACAGCATCAACGAGCCATGCTCGTTCAGGTTCGAGTTCAAGGCAGAAAGAAATGGTGTATTTTAATTGGCCACATGTCTCATCAAATCACTGGCAGTAAGTTACCATCTAATTGTCAAGTTTTTACGCAGCTTATTTTATAATATACGGCAAGTGAAATTGAACACCAGAGAAGCTGCAAGACTTACAATACAGGAAGTTGTAATTTTTTGGGAGAAAGCTAAGATACCAACCAGACACTTTAAAGATTGTGTTGTAAAGCTTGAAAAACTGTACGAAGAGTGGAGAAAACTACAAAAAAACGCAAACAGATCTAAAAGCACAGCTCAAAATAATAAAATAGAAGCTTTCAAGTCAGCCCTTGATGACCCTTTTTGATATTGCTCATCAGGATGCATTAAAAAACACTGTTGAAGAAGACAAGCAGTTTTTGTTACTCCAGAGAAAAAAAGGACGCCCTGGCTGCATGGGAGGCGTTGACATGAATTTCGTAAAAGCAGAACAACGAAGAGAAAAAAGACGAGCAGCGGAGATGGCGAGATTGGAAAAATCACAAAACAAAGTAGGTTAGTAGAGTTGTTCTCTCTCTTTTTTTCACGTTTTCCCTATTCTTTTTCTCTTGAGATTATTTGACTTGATGCCTATTCCGTGAGTGCTTTGCTTACTGCTTGTTACCGCTTAATGGGTTTTTCCCTTTTTTTTTAGAAAATGTAAATTTAATTGCACAACTGGAATCTTCAACAAGCAGCACATCAGAAGAAGAACAGGAAGAGATGGAGGTGAATTTTCCCGACACAGAGGAAGGAGAACCAGAAATAAAGAAAAAGAAGTACGCTAGAGGAAGTGAAGATATTATTACCGAAAAATTGTCTTTATTGTTAGATAGATGTAGTATTTCAGATAGAGACGCAGTTCGAATAATATCAGCTACTGCAGAGGCGTTAGGTTTTGACTCACAGAATTTAATTATAAGTAGAAGTGTAATACGACTTCGCAGACAGCTATTCCGAAAACAAAGGACTGAGCTTATCAAACATAGATTCAAAAATTCCGATTTAGAAGGAGCTGTTGTGCACTGGGACGGAAAATTACTTCCAGATATATTGAGCAAAGAAAATGTAGAAAAGGGTAGCGGTTTTGATTAGTTGTGGGGATGAAGAACAGTTGATAGGAGTTCCTCAGCTTGAAAATGGTACTGGAATTACTCAGGCAAAAGCTGTATTTTCAGCAGTTGAAGAGTGGGGGGCAGTTGAAAAAATCCAGGCAATGTGTTTTGATACCACAGCGGTAAATACTGGTCGCCTCAACGGAACCTGCGTTTTGTTGGAGCAATTATTAGAGAAAGATCTTCTTTATTTAGCATGTCGCCACATATATTTTAGAAATTATTCTGAAATCAGTTTTTTTGATTTAAAAATGGGCACAACTACTGGACCCCACTCAAATATTTTTAAGAAGTTTCAGACTGAATGGTCGAAGCTAGACAAAGACAAAATACAAAACTGCTTTTGAAGATAAAAATATTAGACATAAAATAGGGAATGCAGAAGAAATATCAATTTTTCTTACAGAACAATTAAAAAACCAACAGCCAAGGGATGATTACAAAGAATTTATTCAACTTTCGTTAATTGTGTTAGGACGTACCCCCACAAAAGAGACACTTTTTTCAAAGTACCTGGTGCCATTCATCACGCTAGATGGATGGCAAAGGCCATTTATTGTATCAAAATATATCTTTTCAGGGATCAATTTACATTAACAAATTTGGAAAAAAAAGCTATTACTGACATTTGTTTATTTTTAATAAACATTTACGTAAAAGCGTGGTTTAACGCTCCCAAACCCACTTTGGCCCCCAACCAAGACCTACAATTTTTAAAATCTCTTGTAAAATATAGAGAAATCGATAAAGAACTTGCAGACAAGGCACTGTCTAAAATGATAAATCATCTGTGGTACCTCAATTCTGAGCAAGTCGCATTTTCTTTCTTCGATGAAAATTTAGAAAAAAGAGTCAAAACTAGCATGGCTGTAAAATGTCTACAATTAATTCCAATTGTAGAAAAAACATGTGATGATAGGGATGTGAAAGCAAAACTCAGTCTCCATCAAGTGGATAATTTATTGGACAAAGATATTGATTTTTTTGTTTCTCATCAAACTCTAAATTTTTTCAAAAGATTTGAAATTGATACAGAATTTTTAAATACGGATCCTGATATATGGTGTGGAAACGCACATTATTTAAAAGCAAAAAAAATAGTGAACGGTTTCAAGGTTGTCAATGACACAGCTGAAAGAGGGGTAAAATTAATCCAAGACTTCAATTCCTGCTTGACAAAGACAAAGAACAACGACAGTTTCTGTTACAAGTTGTATCGGAATGTCGAAAAATTTTTCCTGACTCTTCAAAAGCCACGTTATCTAAGCCATTACCACCTTAATCTAAAAATTGTAAATGTTAATAATTTTAATAATAATTTCTTTCTTTTATAATGCTTTCTTTCTTATATTTTAAGTAATAAAAAATTTTTAACATTAATTCTTCTTATTTTTGTACCTTTTTGGTTTTCTTTTCTCCTAAATCCATCATTTTCAATTTGGATTGTGCTGTATTTACTTTGAAAACAGTGTTAATTACACCCCTTTTTTTATGTACCAATTGAGAAAATAAATCAAGCAAAATCTGGACAGCATATGTAATTAAATCTTGCAATATTGTTAGGTATTTTAAATTTAAAAAAAAACATTTTTATAGAAAGTTAAAACTTCAACCTTGATGAGGCACGGGTTAACCTTATCCAATTGAGCTGAAACTTCACCAATCTCATTTCTTAGCCAATAAAAAACATTGACTGTCATGTCAGCTTAAATCTGACACTAGCACACAGTTTTTCATGCAGTTTTAGCTTTATACGGGACCGTTTTCAGACTGCACAGAAAACTGTGTAGTAAACTGTCCCATATATAGCGGGCTTTAGTGTGCATACAATTTGGGTTCTAAAGTTTAATGTTTTAATGCAATGTTTATTTGATGCTGGATTATTTTAACATTTTTTATGTATATTATGATTTCGTGTATTTGCTGTAATTATTTAATATGTAAAAAGTGACGTTTATTTTAATAAAATTAAAAAAAAAAATAAACACAATTTACTTTGGAATACACCCGTAGGATGGTCATCGACCGTCTGCCAGGACGGCGGTATCCTCTTTCTCTTTACTTATCGTCTCCTGCGTTTAAATATTCAGATTTCCCAACGCATACACCACACTAAACAATCATACAACAACACAACATACACATGACATAACATAATCACTTTGTATACTATTGTTTGCTCACTTGTCTTCAGAAATGTGTCTTGTACATTGTGTTGTCAACGTAATTGGTGTTATTATTATTATTATTATGGATAATTTATATAGCGCCGTTTTCGTATAAATATACCTCAAGGCGCTTTAAATATTGAATTTAACGGCTCGGGAAATTTAAAGTGAGTGAAAACTCAATTTCTGAGTAGGAAACACCTATTATAAAAATTAATCAAAAGATTTTGAGAACATATAGGTCTTAAGTTTCTTTCGAAACATCACTTCACTCTCACAGTTGCGCACTTCTGGTGGGAGAGCATTCCAAGCCACAGGGCCCGCAACCGCAAAAAGCGCTCTCTCCAAGCTTTGTGCGCTGATTACGGATCGGTACTAAAACCCTGCCTATAGCTGTAGATGTAGCTGATCGAAGTGTGAGACGTCTCTCATCTAGTTTTATCTGGAATGCAAAGCTCTTTTAAATACTCTGGAGCGGCATCATGCATGGCTTTGTACATTAGCCAACAGATGTTGTATATGTTACCTCAAATTGAAAATTCTTAGTTCAATAAACCAAGCAAAGCACTGTGTGCACAGCATTAAATAAATTAATTAATTGATTAATAATAATAACGTCATAAAATTATGATGGTTTTTTTTAAGGGGTTTTTTATGCCCTCTTCAAAAAGTTCTTCGAAAAATTTTTAATACAATAAAATTCAAGGAAGACGATGGTGGTATATGCAATACTCCAACGTTACAGAACAATGCTCCTAAATTATAAAATAAATAATTTAAACCTATTCTCGTAAATCACCAAAACAATTCTGTCAGTTAAGGAGTTAAGTAGGGTCAATTGCCCTTTTCCGTCACACTGTTGTCATGTGTGTTATGTAACCACTCATATTTACAGTCGTTCCCATAAAGTGTTCCCACAACTTACCATGATCACTAAACACTCAACATTCATACCACGAAATAGGATTTGTACATATAATTAGAGAAACTAAATATTTAAAGTAGACTGAATGCTGTTGAAATTCGATCTCTCAGGCGAATGTGTGGTAAGGCTGTATTTGCCTTAAACGCACCCAAAGGGCCCTGTATTGGTACACCAAGTGCAGCGTGTCTTGATCATTTTATTACATGAAGGTAGGATGAACCCTTATGTATGGTAGTGAAGCGTGTTGTTGGAAACAGAAGGATGAAAGTAGACAGAATGCTGTTGAAATGCGATCCATGTGTGGTAAGAATATGTAGATAGATGTACAAATGTCGAAATTAGAGCAGAGCGCCAGGCTGAGATAAAGCATTATCACAAAATTAAGAAAGGGCTCTTACGATGTTTGGTCATTGTGGAGCGAATGGGTGATGAAAGAACGGCTCAAAGAAGTTAAAAAAATGCAAGTGTGCCAGATGTAGAAGCGAGGAAGTCGACATGGCATGACAAGTACGGACAAGTACTTGAAAGTGGACATGTGAAAAGTCGAATAATCGGCGAATGTGCATGAGAAGATTGATGAATGTAGAGGAAGCAAACGAAGTATGTCAGGACAGAGTGGGTATGGCGTTCTATCCCTCTGCCTACCCCTACGGAGAAACGAATCTAGCCCTGATGATGGTTAGTTGGTTAGTTAGTTAAATTAAATATTTTAGTACCCTTAATGTGGATGCTATTCACAAGGCGCTGAAGCTTATGTCTGATCATCAAATGATCAAGATACACTGCTGCACTTGGTGTACCAATGCAGTGTCCTATGCACCCTTGAGTGTGTTTAAGAGAAAGGGAGTTAGGATATTAAATAATGTGTAGTGTAGTTAAGACATGTGTGTCAAGATGCCCAGATCCCCCTTGCTTTGTCGGGACGATTCATCGAAAGGGTCGAGAGCTTCAAATACATGGGAGCGTACATGACAGAAAACGGTTCAGAAAAGAATTTGGTAGTGCGCTCGGAGATAGCGGGCGCCGCATTCAACAGTATGAAAGCTGTCTGTAAATCGATAATTTACTCGGTTAAAACAAAATCCGCCTGCATCACACCTGTTCTCTCTATGCTGCGAATCGTGGCACCTAACCAGTTTGTAGATAGCAGACTTCTGAGTGCAGAGAATAGGTGTCCTTAGAAGAGCTTGAATAAATAAAATTAAAACACTAAAACAATAAAAGTGTATAAAATAATAAAAAGCGAATAAAAAAACTAAGTGTTTTAATTTTATTTATTCAAGTTAATAAAATGATTTACAAAGTTTGTGCCTTCGAACATCAAAGATATTGTCTTAGAAGAAATTTAGGTGTGCGGTGGTTTGCCTTTGTATGGAACACGGAGGTGATGCAACGGACACATCAACCCTTGGTATCTACTGTCATCCGGCGAAGGCGTTTCGGCTGGCTAGGCCATATACTGTCTTACTATTATTATCAGAAACTAACTTACTTTTTTCTATTTTAAATATTCATTTTAGTTGCTCATTAAAATAGACATGAAACAGTATCGAGTTTTATGTTAGACACGCGTCTGGAACTAATTTTCTTGTCTTTAACTCGGAGTCAAAATTGACAGATTCATCTCATTCAGAAATAAACCATAAGTTTTCTATTACGTTTGTGTGATATTTCTAGCCGATACGATGCGATGCCAATAAACCATCGTCGTGTGTATTATAGGTTTTTTCCATCAGAATCCCTTAGTTTCAATGCCACAAAATGGTGTTTATTTTCAAAAATTTTTTTTAATACAAAAAATTAAAAAGATTCCACTAACCATGTGGTTATCAGTGGATTTCTTTAGTTAGTCTTGGCAAATAGAATCATCGTAAATAAAAATAAAACAATGAGAAACAAGATTGATTTTAGCTGTGAAACTTATACAATATAAAGAATAACAATACATACATACATAGGTACATAGGGCAATGAGAAGTGAATATTCAAAAGTATCAACCAATTTACTATTTGATTAAATAGATGCTCTTTGGTGGCCCTTTTTAACAATGCTATCTTACCAATGCTGATTATTTCCCTAGGTAGAGAATTGAAGATTCTGGGGATCGCAACTGGTAATGATCTTTCGCCATAGTAGTAATATTGAATTTAGAATGATTAATTTCGCGTTTTCTAACTTGCTGTGAATTTATAAATACTCGTCATATCGCTCCATCTCCAAGCTTCCAGAAAACAATTCCCGAAACCCCCCTCGGTGAAAGTGACTAAAAGTGTGCTGTGCCCCTCGGTTTAGTGTCCGCCGCGCCATTCGACGTGGTGTTTTCTAGATAATTCAGTTGCTCAATCACAGATAACTATCGACGTAGTTAAAACCGTGCTAACGCTAACGATTTGACCGATCACAATGAGCATCCTTTCCATACCACACGTTTTCGCCGAGCCGAGCATTGCCGAAGCAACGTTCGGAGATGCTCGACACGCGATATCGCGGCCGAACGTCAAGCGTTCGTTTAATAATCCCGATCGATAACTTTTAACGCGTGTTTATTTTTTATTTATTAATTTAATTTGTACAAAATACTTTGCACTGAGTTACAAACTCATTCTGGGACAGATATTAGAAAAAGAAAGGACTAAATATTTACAATACTTCAGATTACAGAGTTACAATGCTAAATCTAAAAATACAATAATCACAAAAGGAACAATAATCACAAAAGGAACAAAAGGAACAATATAGAAAAATTTGCCATTTTCATTATTAATAAAAATTGATTGATATGGCATTTAATTTTGTAGACTCCATGATATCTAATGTTAAAATAAAAAAACGATTTTGTATAATAATATGTACCTATAAATAGAAAATAACATCTGTGAATTAGCGAAATTCCTTGACTAGTGTAGGTAAAGCAATAAAATTCACCCAAAAAAAGATTAAAGACCAACAACTGAAATCAGGAATTTCGTATCTAAAAATCCACAGATGTGTCCTCTCCCTATTCTTAAAAACTGTAATTAATAAGCCAATATTGTATAAAATAAGAATGTAAATGTTTCAACGCCACAGTTTGATAATGCCCTTACAAGGCGAAACAATTGTCACTAACTTGATAATAAAATCACGTAGAACCAAAAAAATCGTTTTTTGATTTTAACATAAGATTAATAAAAATATTTTAAAGGTAGTCTTTTAGTGCTTTGTTTTGGGATTTCGCCGTCTTTTGATTTTTGAATTTCGTTTGGTCAGTTTATTGAATTGAGTTCCATTGTGATCGCGAAAACGTTAAACATCCATAGGTAAGAAATCGTTATCACGTCGCTTATTACCGAGTCGATAGTGATCTGTGATCGAGCAAAAGGATACTTTCGCCTTCCTGGGTGATCCTTAATCGTCATTTCCCCGCCCTTGTTGAGTCCAGCTCTGGTAAGTCCTTCTTCCATTTTCCGATCCTCGTTCGGACGAAGTTACCAGAAAGTTCTCAATCATATTTTAAAAAAAAATTCTTTCGGTAAAAATGTCTGGCATTGCCTTATTGAATGTGTCAATACCATAAGAAAATACCGATTTCCTCTAAAGCACCGATAGGCCCCTACTAGAGCTAAAATAAATACCAAAACATAACATCCCGTACTGAGAGATATTTATATTCATGTACTTGGTATTTGTACCGTGCCGCGCCTCATAAATGTTTGAGATTAGAGCTTATATCACACGTACGGTGTTGATATAACAATATTGCAGACGTTAGCCAGATGTACAGGGTTACAGGGTTACAGGATGTTTCACAGTGAATGCGTTATGACTTGAACCTTAATACATGGTGTAATAAAACTCGTAGTAAAACCGAAAACTGGTATTTGGAGTCGAATGTAATGTGACTTTTGAATCTGAGCTTGAAAAAAAGGTCCACATTTCAAGAAAGCGGACCGCGTTCCATGGCATTTTAATACAATCTGAATACAATCTACATACAATCTTATATCGCAAAACAAGATGGCCGCCATTCATCCCCTCCCTTAGAACTGCTGTTAACAGTATATCTGACAGTTGAGTTGACGGTATTTTTTATTGAGTATATCATTCATTAACAACCAAGCAGAAGTTTACTCGGGTAAAACAAAATAACCGCCATTATTAACCCCTGCCCCACACTTTGTTCTCCTCAATTGCTGCGAATCGTAGCACCTTACCAAGGACCCAAGATAGCAGACTTTCTGCGTGCAGAGAATAGGTGTCCTTAGAAGAATTTTAGGTCGTGAGGTGGTTTGACTTTGTAAGGAACACATAGGTGACGACAGCGACCCCTTTGTAACTACTGTCATCCGTGGCGAAGGCGTTTCGGCTGGCTAGGCCAATATATTACGTATGCCTACCCCAAGAGCCATGACCATGCTTTGCCTATTTTACAAGGCAGCAGGTTTCACGGCGTTCCTTGTCGTCCGCTGTTGACAATTCCGTCGGCAGTTTGCGTAAGAGACTTGACTTGGGAGGATGCATGGACTGGGGGCCGATCGCTTTGGCCTGGAGGAGTTTGTGGTTCCCTTTGCTCCACATAGGGGGGGCGGTTGGTGGGAAAAAAATTTGAAAAAAAAATTTTTTTTCTAAAAAACAAATGGCTCGTTTAA
>JAGVSP010004047.1:0-40230 GCA_022494985.1 Micrasema minimum
TTCTTAGTTATTCTAAGAAATTTCTTAATTTTTTTATGAATTAAGGAAAAAGTCGTACATTTTTTGTGATTGTATTTGTTTACAAGAACAGATCAGTATTATTTTTTCAACATTTTGAGCGTGTTGCATAAGTAAAATAAATTGCGTCATCTGCAGGTAATTTATTTAACTCGGTCAAAGTCTTAATTACAAAAATGAAGTAATTTGCTAATAAATACTTAACTTCAAAATCAATGCATAGATGGAGCCTATTAACGCGCTGGTGAATGGTTTTCGATTCGTAACATATATACAAAATAAAAAATGCTACCTGGTGTGGATATTCGCTAATAATAATAATAATAATAATTCGCGGAATGGGGAATGCTGCAGTACATAAAGTAGCCACTTAGCCCAGCCAATGACAGGTCATTAGCCCTGTAAACGCTCGAATATCCATATTCCTGAATTTGCAAGAATTCTACCCCATCTCTGTAGGGATATAAAATGAAATATAATTTTTTCGTATTTTTACGATGGTATTTCATTATTTTAACTAATTTTTCCGATAATTTAATTATAATTATCGATGTTCTTTACCAAAACTAAGTGCATACAGTACCTAATGCATCTGTGTTCTGTAGTTATTTGATATATTTACTATACGAAGGTAAGAATCGTAGATAAACAATTCGGAAATAGAAATCAGATTACAGATTACGCTGTACCTTTTTAAGCGTTAAACTTTTAGGTAAGTGCTAACATAAAAAAAGTTTAAACATAATTTTGTACAAAATTAGCGACGTTTATCTATAATTTCGCAACAAAACGGCGCCATTGAACCATAATTTGTATAAAAATAGCGACAATTCCATTACATGGCGTACAATGGAACAAGAATTACCTATCTTAGATTAGTTTATAGATTTCCCCTGGGTACAAAATGACCCCATAATACATTCCATAAACCGGGTCGTGTAAAACAAAATGTTCGGATAAGTTCTCCCCCACTAGTGCAAAGTATGGCTATTGCTATAGAAATTCCGCTTTTAAGGGCTTTTGCGAAATAAATATAAAAGAAAACAAAGCTCCGACTAAAGCTAATACGGGATTATGATAATTGTTTTTAATTTTATTGTTTATGCCGTGCTTTTATGATAAGAATGTAGCATAAGATTTTTTATGTTAATGTTAAGGGCAAATTTAAAAAAAGGTTACCTCTCCAAATACAAAGAGGTGTTTTCGTTTTTTTTTCTGTTTATTTAAATCCTTAAATTTCTTGTTTATAAAATTATCCAGATCCTGCGTAAACATAATGATCTACGTTACAGACGGAAACTTCAATAGGACTTGACCACTTTATATCCCTATTTTTTGACATTCTTGACTATTCGTTGATATCCTTATATCGATATTCTACTACCTATGTTCACTGGAACTTTGTACGGTAGAAATAGATCTGCATAGATTTAATTGTTTTCTTACTAGCTCTGTCTATTTTTCTAACAAGAATATGAATGTTTTTCTACTTCATTGAATTTCGTTCTTTTCAAAAGGCGCTTGCATCTTAGAATATAAAACAACAAATAATATAGACCCGATAATCAGTTTATCATCGGGTAAAACACAATATTATAAATTGTCTTATCACTTTAGAGGGCGCAATTATCCTAACTAACCAACCATCACGCCATTTTCCCGAAAGGGTAGGGAGGTTAGACAGTTGTAAGGGCAATGAAAACATTTGTTTACGTACATCACGCAAATTGCGTAAATCAGAATTTTTCATTGTAGTGGCATTTAAGGACGATTTTCAAATGCAGAAAAGTTCTTTTTTTTATGGTATAAGCATAGTTAAAAATAAGTAACATATTATTTAATTCATAATTGAATTCATGTAGGAGCATTATTATACTGTCATTATATTCAGTGTTTGTGACAAAATCACAAAACTAAAGCTCCATTTTTCACGAAATTTGATGTGAAATTAAAAATGTTGTCTCATATAAGCTCCGCTAATACTGTTGTTGTTGTTTGTCATAGCAAGTTCTAGTAAAAGCTTTTATCGTTTTCACCGATGAGAAAAGTTGACTAGATACATACCTCTGCTTTGCTTAAACAATTTTAACACAGCATAGGGCGATGGTAAGGCACCGATTGAAATCAATAAAAACCAAATATGATTATTTTATACTTTTCATTTTTATGTTGGGTGTTCACGTAAAATTTATTTATAAAATAAAATTGTTTTTAAAAAAGTGGAGCAAATGAACGGTATCATACGTCTTTTATCTTCTGCAGAACCAGTCATTTGACGGATGTCGTTTTTGTATTTGTATTTCAATTAAGTATGTAGGTTTTTTTATATCTTTAGATAGTAATAATTAAGAGATATATATTTATGGACTTATTGTTAGAAATTAATATTGTATATATTTAGAATGAGTGTATGTCTGTTGGCTGTCTATAAACAAATAATAATTTTTTTAAATATTCTAAATACCATAACAACAACAAACAAGTAAATATGATGGAAAAAATAACTTATAATGTCCGCACAGTTTAAAAAGTATTTATAAACGTTTTGGAAATTTTATCGTTCAAATCTAATCCTCATTTTACTAAAATTTATTTTAACCTTACTTAATGTACAAATTGTTTCGTAAAAGCATACCAACAAAGTTATTACAATGTAAACCAAAGTATTAACATAATGCCGGAAATTGTTTAGAGCTAAATTGTTACTTAAACGGTTTTAAGCACTCCTTATCTCTTCAGTCGCATTGGGGAAATCATTTCCAGCGGCTCTAAGGAGAGGGAACGATACCACGTGACTAGAGGCCGTTTCTCCATACAATCGTATTCCTCGATTTTTTTTTTTTCGACAATTATTCGAGTCGATTGTCTCAGGGAGTTCGAGTGTCCTAAATTCCAGGGAGAAAATCATTGAATACGATTGTATGGTCGCGAGTTACGCGACCAAGGATGCTCTTTTACAAAAGAGGTTTTGCTGTCATAATTATACAGAAACCGAGTTATTGACTCTTGACAAAATACTTAAAATTTAATAAATAAGAAAACTGATTATTTGAACACCAGAGAAATACCTATGTATCAATAAATAATAGAAAATAAAAAAAATATGTTTCATATTTATAGTTAGCCTATTCAATAAACACGCTATACAAGGTATAAAAATAACTCGATGTACTTTTTTTTAAGCGGTTCCTTTCCCAAATCAAATTAAAAGATGTAAATAGATGATTTTTGAACCTAAGCTTAAGAAAATTTATTTTAAAGCTACTTTCAAAGTTTGCAATTTCTTACCTACCGTATTTTGGCCTCGAACGGTGTACGTAACTGTTGTTAAAGTGTTATTCAGGCACATGGTCTTCCTAATTACCGTAAAGTTAAAGATATTATTTATTTTTTAAAGGAAAGCATTATTTTGTTTTCACCTATCAATCACCATTAAGCCGAGATAATTTAAGTGTTTTAAACAACCTGGTATGTCAAATCCAGATAACATAGTAATAAAAGATGATTGAAATTATCTAACACACTTTCATCGCTTGTAACATTCTAGTTTTGTTTGCACGCGATGTACGATTTCAAAAGTTTGATAGCGACAAGGATAAATATTTAAATTTATTTTTACGAAACTTAGGTTTTACTTAATGCTACATAAAAAATCATCGATACTTTTTATTATCAACTTCCTTTCGCAAATCAAATATGAAGGTTATATTGGTCTTAGTTCCAACACCTTTATTATTATGTTTTAACAGCACATTAAAACGCTGCAATTCTAAAATTCTCTTTTTGCCTCGGCTCGCGGCCATAGGTGTATACATTTGGCTACCGTGGCGCTGACGGTTCGCCCGTTCGATCCCGTATGGGGTCAACATGAGAAATATTTATTTAATTAGTTCAGTATAACATTATTCACTGTTGGAACCTTGGATCAGGTACCGAAGCAGATTTAACTGATCATCCTAACCTCAATGGTTGTATCAACTATCAAGAGATGTAACTGCACTTGGTGTACCATATGCCGTGGCACTATGCACATTGGTGCGTATAAATAGTATATAAAATTCATTTTAGCCCGGTACATTTTATAGATAATGAGTAAGCGTGTGGGCTATTCTAAATCCTTTCTGAAAGAATAGTTAGTACAGTCAAAACACTAATGGCTGTGTCTAGTGGTAGAATACGCGGAAGCCGATTATAATCCGTGGGTTTTAATCCCGCGCATATAAAAGCCAACTTGTTTTTTTGAGTTCTGGCACAATTTTTCCGACTATTAACAGTTATTAATAATCAAGTGCCACTTAACCCAGCCAAGCATCGTGGCAATGACCGCTGTATACGCCTATAATCCACCATGCAAAACGAACCATAGTCTCAAGTTGCTCTGTCTCTGTTGATATGAAATAATTATCTATATGTGATTTCCATAATAAATAATCTGATATTGAAACCCAGCACTGGTAATTAATCCAGTAAGACTGATCATCCTATCAATATTTGTACATAAATTGATGTGCAGTTATTTTGTAAACTCCTGAAACTTTTGTTAAATCAAAAAAACATTTTTTGGGTCTACGTGAGATTTGATTATCAATTTAAGTACAATTCATTTCGCTTGTACAGGGCATTAAAGATAAAGAGTGTGCGGCGTTCTAAATCCTTTCTGCCAATAGTTCATTTGAACGTGGCTGTGGCTACAATATAGAGCTATGATATCTACGACTCCGGATTATACATCCTTGGGTTCTGAGATCCGGAGAAACATATCTGTGAGTTTTACGAAATGAGAGAGAGAGTCTCTCTTTCCTTATTAAAGATTTTTTTTTGTATTTTCTGTAATTTCCTGGCTAAAATCCACAGATGTTCCTCTCCGTGAGTTCTTATATCAACTGGTCCACTTAACCCAGCCATTGACTGTCATAAAAGAAGAATGTAAATAGTCAACGCCACATTTGTTTCAGAGTTGCCCTGTACAAGCTAACAATGTCACTACCTTGAAATAAAATCTACGTAGAACCAAAAATAATCGTTTTTGATTTAACTATAAGTATATTGTACACGCTTTCGAAACGTTGTTAACTAATTAAAATATACAAATTTATAAACTTTCATGACGATTTTTTTTTATCCAATAATTTCGTCCTATGAACGATAATTTAATTTTTGAAGTTTGCGAATACGAAAACGTATCAAAAAATACATTTTCAATACTTAGCAAATAAAAAAGCCATAAGCAATTTATTTCCAATAAGAGCAACATAGCACGAAGCTTTCGCTAACAATCCCCAGTAAACACAAAGCAATTTGTGTAGGAAAAATAATAGAAAGGCAACCATATATGGAATTACAATATCTGTCAAATCATCGGATGACGCAAAACAGAACAAGAATAAGAAAAACGGCCAACTTAATACCTTGTGGAGTATCCATACTCGTATATCCGATCACAGAAGAAATTATTATTAGATTAAATTTATGTTTTGGTACAAACCGAATCAAGGACCGTTAAAGTAGGAAATTTTATTGTTTTTTATACTCGACTTAGCATTACTGTTATATACATACTTAATATTGAATGGTTTTGTACATAAACAATTTTTGTTATAAATGTAGAAAAATAAAAGCGAAAAACATAAACAATCAGTGCAATTCGTTCGTACAATCTGATAATTCATAAGCGAGATACCGTTAATTTATAATTTTTGATTCCACTTACCACACAATCGCACTGTGAGATCGCAATTCATCTGCATTCCAACCTACTTTCCGCATCCTTATTTTTTCCAGCTCCCATGCTTCGCTCCATCCATACATATGTATGGTACAGAACTAAACTACATTACGCACTATGCCAATTTAGCTCTTGTGGATAAGCACTTATTAGATACTAACCGTCTATATGGCAACCATTAAACTCTGTACCACCCGGCACTAACCCACCTTTCCAATGTCCTTGTCCATATATCCATCACTTAGTGAAACAGGCTTCCCAATATACAAATTCTTCCACCGGTTGTTCAAAGATATAGCCATTCTACTACAATCTTCACACCTAAAAAAAAAAATAGTAATATTTTGTAAGCGAATGGATGAGAACATACCGGCTAAAAAAATATAAGATGCTACCTGTGCCTGAATGTAGAAATCAAGGAAGGACGAAAAAGACATGCATGATCAAGTCAAACACGTGCTTGAAAGTGGCGAGTAAGAAGTCGGAATAATCGACGTGCGTGCATGAGAAGATGTATGAATGTGGAGGACGCAAGAGAAGATATGCAGTACAGAGTGGTGCGCGTTCTATCCTCTCTGCCTATCCCTGCGAAGACAATGGCGTGATGGTTAGTTAAGTTAGTTATTCCACTTATCGATTGGTTGACGTCACTGGATCGCTTTTCATATAAAAATCGTTTTACAAAAAAGTCTTACTTTAAATTATTTTATGGGTTTAATCTCGGCTAATTAATTATTGCCGATCTTATAAACGAATAGCATCCGATAATCATGTAATGTTTTCTCTGTGAATTTTATTTTTCTGCATTCTCAAACCCATTAACGAAAACGACTGGATCAGACGCCAGCAATAACCTTTAAGATTAGGTTCGAATGGTATCACCAGCTGCCACATAAGTTAATTCTCTTGTGATAATTGAAATAACTTACTACTCAACCATGGCCCTTGTTTGAAATGGAATTTGCTTGCAGATATGTGTGATTATCCACCGACTATACTAATGTCTTTTATTTCAACGCGATTTTATTGAAAAGAGTCTCCCCGACGCCCATATATCGATCTAAAACTGCGCGACAGACCAAAGGTGTGCACCAACGTGTTTTAAAGAATTGCTTGGTTGCAGTATAATCGTGGCTGGTCACAGCCAGAATGACGGAAGATAGATGGACATACGTGTTCTGTACGGAATCTAGAAACTCGAGCCTTAAAGGCGTTTCACGCGATGAGAAATGAGCGGACGATATCAAAAAGTTTGCTGAAGACGGTGGATGGGGAACGCGTAGGATCGGGAGGAGTGAGGAGCAGAGAGGCATGGTGTCAGCAGAAAGATAAAGAAAAAACATTATTTCTGGTACAGGGCCCCAAATTAATAATTTTTTTTTTTTGTCATTTTTAAATTAAATTTTAAAATAGAATTTTAATATTTTAAAAACGTTCATTACTGTACCTACCAAAATAAAACAAATAAATATTGAGAAAACTTTAATCATTTTTAATTATTGGGGTTTTTTTTTCAAAAAAATGTCAGGGACTTATAAACAATCTTAAATATAAATTTTAAATAATGAGCTTATTTTTTTGCCAAAAAAAAAACTGGTTTGGCCTTTATTGATACTCATGATGATGGGTAGTTCGAACCCCTTTCCAAAAATTTTTTCCGTACCTTCACCCAAATTCCATTCCTTTTTTCCCCTTTTTTTCCAAACCGAGCCATTTTGGGAAACCCGCTCAGCGCGCAACATTATTTTGCCCTCGCAAAAACCAAATCCTTCTCGTAAAACTCCAATACCTAATTTTCCCTTAAAGGTTTTTTTCCCCCACCAAAACCCTAGTCATACTCCCCATCCATCTGCAACCCTTTCCCAAAAACCCCAACCCGAATCCCCCTCGGGGGAAAAAGGGGAAATTTTAAAGTGGGGCGGTGTCCCCTGGGTTTGTACCCCGCCCGCGCCATTTCCCAACGTGGGTTTCCAAGTTTTTTCCGGATACTTTGCCCCGGGTGGCCCTTTCATGTCACTTCCCCCCCCTGTTTGAGCCCCAGTTGGAAAATCTTTTCCATATTCCGCCCCCGTTCGGACAAGTTACCAGAGAGCTAAACGTGGCGGACTTTATACAAAAAATTTGCAAAAATATAAAAACTTTTTAAAGGGTAAAATAATACTGAGTTTAATTTTCAAATTTACGATTTTTTTATTACCCAGTTATCAAAAAAAAGGGCCTTGCTCTTTATTTTTTTTTAATTAT
This sequence comes from Micrasema minimum, assembly GCA_022494985.1. Classification (NCBI taxonomy): domain Eukaryota; kingdom Metazoa; phylum Arthropoda; class Insecta; order Trichoptera; family Brachycentridae; genus Micrasema; species Micrasema minimum. Next base: position 7,988 of record JAGVSP010004047.1, read on the forward strand.
CTTTGTTTTGGGATTTTTTTCCGGGTATTTTTGAAAAATTGATTACAGAATGGGATATGAACAAAGCCTTTTCTGTCTTCTGGAAAAACTTTCCAAAGGAAATATTTTTGAAAAAAGGAAAGCCCAAATTTGTTAAAAAGAAAACAAATGAAACAAAAGTTTGTCCTAGCATCGAAAACCCGTTTCTTTTTTTTGATTTTAAAGTCAAATGACAAATGAAAAAAAGGGAGGTCAAAGAATAAGACAAATAAATTTTATCCAAAATTCCCTCTAAAAACCCCAAGCACTTTTTAACAGTAATGGCAAAAGAGATGTTATTATTTATTGGTTGTAAAATAGCACAGAAAATTTTTTTGAAAAAATTATAACTTTAAATTTTTGGGAAAAATGCTGAACACGACAGTAGACGTGCAAAACCGCCCAAATTACAGCCCTTCCCGGGTTTGGGGCGATAATTAAAAACGACATGTAGTACGGTCAAGTTTAAAACCGGGTAAGGGTTTCTAGTGGTAGAAAATTTCGTGGACTCCAGTTTTAGAATCCTGGGTTTAAAACCCCACCCCCGCACAACTTTTTTCCCGGCTTTCGGCAAAATTTTTCCGGACTATTTAAAAGCACCCCCAAAATTGAAATATTTGAGTAAATATAAGAACAAAAATGCTTCTTTTTTTAAAAAACAAATACCCCCCTTTAAATATCATTTTTGAAACCCATAGAATAACGCCCGATACAAGGTCGATATTGACCTTTTATCAAACCTCTCGTTAAAAAGAAAATCGCCAAACAAAAACGGGGAACAAAAATAAAAAGGGGTTCATGAAATTTTTTTAAAAAAAACCAATAAAGGGCCCCTGTTCCCCAATTGTGCGTTAAGAGAAAAAAATCCCTACCAAAAAACCCTTTTTTTTCGAATATCGCATCCCCGGCGACGCGACTTTTGCCCCAAAAAAACGCCAAAAATCTAAAGGAATTTTCCCAAACCTTTCCAATATAGCTCGGAAAAAACCCTCTGAAACGAAAATTTATTACAAAAATTTTTAATTTAAATTTAAAAAAACGGTTATAAAATATTGTTTCTTTGGGGACAAAAAATTTTTTTTCAAAGCCGTTAGCCTATTGATCTTAAGATCTTTTAAAATTTAAATTTCCTTTTGACTTTTAAACAAAATCTTTTTTTGTTTGGGGTTTTTTCAGAAAAGTTGATACTTGATATATTTTTTTGAGTAAATTTAAAAATTGTTTTTTGTAAATGAAGGTAAACATTATTTTATCTCTTACTATGTTTTTGTAAAAAACATTACAAGAAAAAAAACATGATCATATTTTTTCTAGAAAGTAAAAGGCAAATAAATTTGGATTTTTCGGTATTTTAAATATAAATCCTTCCCATATGGAAGTATAATTTGTTAAAAGAATTTCAATTTTTTTAAAAAAAAACTTCAGTTTTGATTTTTTTTGGTTTCAAAAACCTTCGCGTTTGGGTCCAATTAAGCATACCCGGGATTTAATTTTTTTTTTTTATTAAAATAAAAAAAAAATGGGTTCGAAAGCTTGTAGTCCCATGAAATCCAAATGAAAAAATTTTTTGGGTTTGAAACCCCTCAAAAAATTAATTTTTTGCTTAAATATCATAGTTTTTTTAACTAGTCGAAAATTTTAACAAAAAATAATTTTTATTTGGGTTTGCAAAAAATTTTCTTAAAAAAAGTACAGTTTAAAAAAACTGCAAATGAAATTTCTTTTTTTAATGCCTTTTTTTGTGGGTTTGGGAGTTTCCCGCGAAGGGATTTTTCATTTTTAAAAAATGAAAAAATTAAAAAATTTTTTAAATTCGGGTTTAAATTTGGTTTACAAGCTTTTAAAGGTTTAAAATTCTGTTTTTTGAGAATTTAAATTTTAAATTTTTTAAAATCACTTAAATTGATTTTTGAAAAGAGAGATTCTTACCCAGCAATTTTAAACCGTAAAAAAAAAAAAAGTTAAACCTCAAAATCCGTAGCCAAAAATATTAAAAAAGTTTTTTGACTTTGCGGATCTTCACATGGGGGTGCAGCAAAAAAAAGCCCCTTTCATTCCCCAAATTAAACCCAAAAAATCTTTTAAACGCAGACACACGGTTTACTTTGTTAGGAAAATTTCGGTTTTTTGAAAACCAATGTTTTTTTTGCTGAGCAAAAAAAAATTTTATTTAATTTTTTTGTCAACAGGGACAAACAAAATTTTAAAAAAAAGCTAGGTCATCAGGGGGCTTAGATTTTTTGACGTGATAAAAGCTTTAAAAAAACGAAAAGAACGCCCCGGGTGCAAAACCGAAAAAAAGGGATGACCATTTTTACGTTCCCCCCGAAACCGAGTGTGCAAAGCCAGAGCGCGGAACAAACCCTTAAAAGAGGCAAAGTTTGGCCAAGCGTTTTTGGTTTGTGAAAATCCCATACCCTTTTTTCAACCGGCCGATCGTCCGATAGAAGGGGAAAACAGCAGCAGCAAACAACTACAAAGTGAAAAGTTTAAATTAACGAGTGCAAAAAAATGATAATTTTTTTTGGAAAAAAAATTTTTTTTTTAATTAATCCTTCTTTTTTAATTTTTAAAAAAAAAATGATAAATTTTATAATAATTTAAATTTAATTCAATTTTAAAAGTTTTTTTTTCATCAATGTTTTCTTATGGGCGTTTTCACGTAAAATAATCGTCCGTAAAACCCACTTTACAGCAACCAAACGTTTTTATTTTTTTTAATTTGGTTTTTGTAAAAACATAGGTGTTCGGTTTTTTCAGGTTTTTGCCCCAGCAATTTTTTTCCAATCAATCAATGAACGAGGTTTTTTTGATACAGCTCCCAAGGGGTTTAAAACTATGTTTGATAAAATTTTACCAAACAAACTTCATAGTTTTTTTTAAATTTAAATTTATAAACCCCGAATCCCCCAGTTCAAACCCTTCCCTCATTCTTCTTTTTACCCAAAGTTGTAAAAATTTCAAGGGGGTTTTTTTTTGGACTCGTTTTTTTTTTGTTTTTTCTTTAAAGGGTCGACAATTTTTCTTTTGGGTTTAATTTTGTATTCGGCTGAGTTTGGGAAAAAGGCGTAACAAACCCAAAGCCCGGAAGCTTTTCATATTTACAAAAAGTTTTTACATTAAAATTATGTAAAATATTTCCTTTTAAATTTAATCGTTGGGAAAAAAATAGTTTTTAAAAAAATTTGAGAATTTCGACTCTCAAGATTTTCCCAACTGTTTAAAAACACCAAAGTGCCCCAAACATAATTTTAATTTATTAAGGTATTTAAAAAAATTTTAATAATCCCCTGCAGTGGAAAAAAATAAAATATTTTAAAAATTAAACAAGAAATTTTTTTTAAAAAAAAAAGGGTTAAATTTATAAATTTAAAAAGGGGGAAAAATTTGTATAAAAAATTTTTTTTAAATTATTTACTAGATAAAATTTATAAAAAAGGTGTTGCCACTCTTTAAACCAAAAATTCGTTTTTTTTTTAGAGTATATTAAAAAGTACACAAAAAAAATTAAAAATTTTAACTGAATAAGAATTTTTAATTTTTTGTTATTTCATTCAAGAAGAAAAAAAGAGAATTGCGTGAAATTTTTGTGGTAATTTTGGATGATAATGAGAAAATTGATTTTTGGGGTAGTGATAGAAAAAAATGTCGCCCGAAAAAGATAAGTTTAAAAAGTTTTGACGACAACTGCAGATTGCGAAAGGGTTGGAACTTTAAAGAGCCCTTAAAAAATGATTTTAGCGGGGGTTTTTTAAAGGGGGGGTACCACAGTTGAACGAAAAACCATAAGTATAGTAAAAAGTATAGATTTCCTTTTACCCTAAAATTTTTAAAAGAATCATTTAAAATAAAGATCCCAAAGAGGTTACGATTTGTGATTAGACTTAAAGAAAAATCTTCGTTTAAAAATTTTAGGGGGGTATGTCTATCTAGGGAAAATAAAAATGTAATGAAAAAAATTTCCTTTAGATCGGCCTTATTTGTTTAAAAAAAATGGAGGGACGTAATATTATGCCCCTTTAGCAAAAAATCGAGCAAACGTTGCCAGGCAACTAAAATATTAATTTCAAGGGAAAAAGTTTTAGAAAAAAAAGTCTTGTGCCCAAAATTTTTAGCTTTTTCCTTTACTCACCACATTCACTAAAATATTTTCTAAAAAAAAAAAAACGCAATTATTTACTTACAAAACCAAAAACAGCCGTTAAGAGAGATATTATAAAAACGATCTGGAACATTAGTTTGCAAAAAACCAATAAGGGTTTTTGAATAAAAAACAGTTGAAGGATATATATATTTCCCCACATTCACAAAATTTCCAAAAAAAATTTAAAAAAAGATGGGGAAAGGGGGATTTAAAAAAAATAGGGATTTAAAAAAAAAAAAATTTTGGGGATTTACAAAAAGGTTAAAAAGGAAAACCCCTGAAAAAGAGAAATACAAGAAAAAAATTTAAAAATTATTCAAAGAAATTTTGAAAATTAAGTAATAAAAAGTCAACATTTTAAAAGTTTATAATTTAAAAATATCTGTTTTTTTTCTTCAAATTTTTCCTTTCCCAAAAAAAATTAGTTACGAAATTTCTAAAAACCCCCTTTTTTAAAAAAAAATATGTACCAAGTGTATTTTGTGACACTTTTGAGAATTTGGGGAAAGTCACATAAATTTTTCTTTAAAAATTCCAATTTTTTTTCATTGTGACAGGTTTTGAAAAAATAATATAATTTTTTCCCGATATTATTAGAATAAAGTATAAAGGGAGAAGCCCTAATAATATTTCATACCTTTTTTTTATTTTTTTATTATTTATTTTCACATTTTGGTATTTTGCGATTTTGTTTAAACGTTTGGTTCGGACAGGACTTACGAAAAAAATGTATCTCCCAATATAAATTTTGTACATTAAGTTTTCCCAAATTTTGGGTATCGGAGGGCATAAATCCAAGGGGTTTTTGCCCGGGGAAGCTTTAGCCCCACAAACCTCTTAGGAGGGTTGTCCTATAGTTCTCGCCCGAGCGGCCTGACTTTTCCCCAGAAATTTCCCGAAACTAATGATTTGGGCGGGAAAAAAAAAAAAAATTTTAAAATTTTCCAAAAACATTTCTTTAAAATTCATTTATGTATTTAAAAACTTTCCCCCCAAATTTTAAATAAAAATAAAACCTTGTAAAAACTACTTGAACATATTTCCTTTTTTAAAAAAAGGTAAATTTTTTACCTACCTTTTCGATAAATTTGGTAAGTGGCCCTTTTTTTAATTTTAAATTTTAAAATAAATAAAATAACCATCTAGCCATTTTTTTCCCGGGAAGGGAAAAGGCAGAGAAAGGGTTTTGAAAAGCCACACCCCTCGGTTTCCCGGCACACTTCTCCGCTTCGCCCTTTCATTAAAACCTTTTTTCATGCCGCACGTCCCCTTTTTTTCCCCACTTCTCACATGACCCTTTTCGAGTATTTGTTGTTCTTGATCATGCCATGTCTTTTTCCGGGGTTTTTTTTGACTTTTACATCCAGGGCAAAACCGCATCATAGAACCCTTTTAAACCCGTTTTTCATCATTCGTTGCTCCACAAAGACCAAACCAAAGCCCCGGGAAAAAGGAGTAGTAAATCAAAAAAAGGGGCGTCAATTAAAAAAAATTAGTAAAAAAATAATTTAAAAAAAAAGTTTTTTTTTCCCCAATTACAATATAATTTTGGGGTATTTATTGTTATTTTCACCCGGCAATCCCCGAAATAAGGGCCCTTTTTTTAAATTTTAAAAATGCAAAAATTTCCAATTATTTTCCATTAAAAAGTTTCACCATTTTTAAAAGGGGGTTGAGAAATTTTTTATTTTTTGGGTTAAAAATGCCAAAACGTCTAAAAAAACATTGCCGAAAAGGGCAAAAAGTTAATTAAATAAGGGTTCTTCAACCTTTTAAAAAATATGTAACCCATTTTTGACAATTTTTTTTATTAAGAAAATAGGAGACCCTTTCCTTTTTGGGGTCACAGACCAAAAAACACATCTACAAAATCATCGTTTTTCAAGTAATTTTCAGTCGCATTTTGCCGTATTTCTGCTTAAATTTAAAAACATCAAAATTTCGTCCAAGAAAACCCAAGAATTAAAAAATGCCCTCTCTTTGGCTCCAGGACAGATTTGTGTCTGTAAATTTTTTTGTTGCCCTTTTTTTTTTTAAAAAGGATAATTTTTCCGTTTTTGCAATAGTTAATTTTTTAAAAAAACCCTTTTGGGATATTTAAAAATTGGCTAAATAAAGAATTTAACTTTTTTTTAGACTGAATAAAAATTTAAGGTAATTTTGGGAAAAAATTTTTTAAATGTTTGCAAAAATTTTTTTATAACGGTGTTATTGACTTTTATTGAATACTATTGGTTCTTGTAGTTATCCAAAAAAATAACGAAAAAAAAGGGTCGGGTTTTGGATATATCAAGTTTTTTGCTAACCTTTTCCAGGTTTGCACATCCACACGTGAAAAGGTTTTACAAATTTTTGCCCCCCCGCCCATAAAGGGTTCTTAAAGTCCCAAAAATTCAAAGTATGATATATTAAAAAATTAGATGATGCAGATTTTTTTATTTAAGTTCTTTTCTTTTTGACAAAGGTTTTTTTAAAATTCAAAAATTTGGGGTTGAAAATAATTTGAAGACATGTGAAAAATTTTTTTTGAAACTTTTTGACGTCAATAATACCGAAAGTCATTTAGAAAATAAAAAAAATCTAACGTGTGTAATATATTCCCTCTTTTTTCTTTCGCCACGTTTTGCCCCCCTATGTGGAGCAAAAAAGACCCCACTAGTCCCCCCAGGAGAACCCGTCCCAGCCCGGGCCCCTCGGGCCCCCTCCCACACAGGCCCGAATCCAAACAGTCCGGGCAAACGGGGCAAAAAAAGGTGCCCTCTCTTTAACTACTGAATTTTCTCCGGTGGTCCTTTATAGATTCAACCTGGCCCTCCCAAAAGGGTCAGAATTTTATTCCTATACATAAAAATTTTATTCTATTTTAATTTTTTCTTGTTTTGTTTTTTACTAATCACCATCATTTCATATCCGCCCCCTAATTTTGGGAAAAATTTTATGGATTCCCCAAAACGCCCAAAACCAAGTTTTCGGCCGCCAAATTTCAATGCGATCCTTTGACGAATGCAATTTTTCCCCCCCCCTCAAGGGCGCCCAAAAAAAAAATACGCAATTTTTTTGAATTTAAATTTTTTTTATTTATTTGGCTTTTTGTACGAAGGGGTTGTGTACATTGGCGGGCTTTTGCCTAATTGGCAATTTCTTCCAACAAAACCCCAATTTTAAAAACGGGAAATGATGTTTTTTTTAAAAAAAATTTTTTTTTTAAATTTTCCGGTAAAAATTTTAAAAGGGAAAAACGAATAAAAAGGGGCTTTTTTTGGGGCATTTGGGTTTGGTCAGGGTAAATCCGTGAGCTGGTAAACTCATAATTTCATACCAAAAGGGTCGTTATGCCCGTCGATTCAACAGCTTTTTTAAATCGTTGAAATATCAGGATCAAACTGATTTTTAAAAAGTCTGGGCCCCCTTTTATAGTTTGGTTTAGTAAATTTTTTTTGATCTGTAAAATTTGGAAAAAATTTAAAATTTTCCCCTTTTATTTTTTAAATTTCTGATTTTTTTTTTTGCGGCTTTTTATATCAAAATTTAAAAAATTTTGACAAGACAAAAATCATACCAAAAAAAAGCATTTTGTGAAATTTTTTTTTGGGGTTTTTTTTAAATGAGTTTTTTTCAAAAAAATTGTCTCAGAAGTTTTTTTTTTAAAAGACGGACGACAGATGGGCTAAACGCCTTTTGGGGACCGGGAAAAAAACCCGAGGCCTCAAGGACGGGCCACCGAAGAGAAGGGGGGACAATTTTCAAAAGCTTTCTGGGGAAATGGGGTGGAGGCGGCCGGGAAACAGGAGGAGAGAAAGCGACAGGGGAAGGCCTGTCCATAAAAAGGGGCATTCACCGGGGGTTTAAATTTTTATGATGAAAAAAAACCCTTTAATTTGTTTCTACAATTTCACAAAAATGATTATTTTCCCTTCGGCCTGCTTTCAAATAGTCCCAAAAATTTCTGGGCCAAAAAGTAGGAAAAAAATTTTGTTGGGGAAAAAAAAAACCCGGTTTACAAATTAAAAATTTTTCAACAGAACAAAAAAAAAAAAAGGATTTTTTTACAAAATACTCGTAGGGACTGTCTTCCCCTTTACCTTTTAAAAGGTTTCCCCGTTGTTTAAGGACCCCTGCTCGGTAATTTTAAATGGAGTTCTGTTTAAAAAAAATAAAAAAAAACGAATTTAAAATTTTTGGCATACAGAAAACTTTTTTTTCCCGCAGTGGCGTTTTTTATTGGGAAAAAAAAAAAACAGAAAAAACCCTTAAACCCCGATTTTCATGCCAAAAAAATTTCATTTACAAGGGCTTTTGGGCAGTGGTAGAATTACGGTACTCCCGTATTTATAATCCGTGAGTTCTAATCCCGCTCCATCCCAACTTGATATTTTGAGTTCTGGCACAATTGTTACCGTCTTCTTTGAGTTATTATATTATCAATGTGGCCACTTAACCCAGACCAATGACTGGTCATTACCGCTGTATACGCCTAGATAATCTACACATTTGTTTTTCAGAGTTCCTCTGTCTCTGATTTGGAATTATCAATAATATCTGATATAGACCCAGCATGGGTATAAATCCTGTACTTGTACTACCATAGTATTTGTAACGCTTTCCGAAATGTTGTGAAACTAATAAAATATTCATATTATAAAACTTTCATGACGATTTTTTTTTTATAACCAGTAATTTTGTCTTATGAACGATAATTTAATTTTGAAGTTTTCGTTAATACTAAAACGTTTCAAAATACTTTTTTCAATACTTAGCAAATAAAAATATCTGTAAAGCACTTTATTTCCAATAAGCAAGCTAGCACAAGCTTCTGCCAACAATCCCCAGTAGAACAAAGCAATTTTGTGTAGAGAAAATAATAGAAAAGCAACCATATATGGATTACAAAATCTGTCAAAATCATCGGATAGGACGTAAACAGAACAAGAATAAGAAAACGGGCAACTTAATACCGTGGAGTATCATACTCGTATATCAGATCACAGAAAATATTTATTAGATTATATTTATGTTTTGGTACCAACCAAATCAAGGACCGTAATAGGAAATTTTATTGTTTTTATACTCGACTATCATTACTGTTAATTACTTACTTTAGATTAAATGGGCTTGTACATAAAGAAACTTTTCTAACCACAAAACCATCAGTGCAATTTGTTCGTAAATCTGATCATTTATAAGCGAGATACATTAATTTATAGTTTTTACTCCACTTACCACACATTCGCCTGAGAGATCGCATTTCAACTGCATTCAATCTACTTTCATACTTATTTTTCCAACTCCATGCTTCGCTTCCCATACATAAGGGTAATCCCCCCCACCATTGGTACCGAGAACTCCATTACGCACTGCCAATTTAGCCTCTTTTGATAAGCACTTATTAGATACTACCGACTTTAAGGCACCATTAACTCTGTTACCGGCACTACCCTCCTTTCAATGTCCCTTGTCCATATTTCCATCACTAGTAACAACATGCTTCCCAGATATACAAATTCTTCCACCTGTTTCAAGCTATCGCCATTTACTACAATCTTACACTTAGTAATATTTTATGTAGAGCGAATGGATGATGAAAAAAAAACGGCTAAAAAATATATTTGATGCGACTGTGCCTGGATGTAGAAGTCAAGGAAGGACGAGAAAGACATGGCATGATCAAGTCAAACAAGTGCTTGAAAGTGGGCATGTAAGAAGTCGGGAATAATCGACGTGCGTGCATGAGAAGATTTATGAATGTGGAGGAAGCAAGAGAAGTATGCCAGGACAGAATGTGGTGCGGCGTTCTATCCTCTCTGCCTACCCCTTCGGAAGAATGTCGTGATTGTTAGTTAGTTAGTTATTCCACTTATGATTGGTGACGTCACTGATCACTTTTCATACAAAATCGTTACAAAAAAGTCATACTTTAAATTATTGTATCTCGCTAATTAATTTTCCGATTTATAAACGAATTGCACTGATGATCTTGTATTTTTTCTTGTGAAATTTTTATTTTTCTGACGCTGGCTGGTGACAGAGTCTCCTGGAGGGATCTAGTGATGTCCACATGCTCCACATAGGAGCGAACTTGGCGAAAGAAGAAGAAGAATACAAACGGTGCCCTTTTTATTAAATGATGATTTTCGTAAATGAAACTAGATTTTATTTCAAAGGATAACTCCGCAAAAGCCACAAGATAACGATCTAAAACTGCGCGACAGACCAAGGTTTGCAACGTGGTTTAAAGAATTGCTTGTTTGCAGTAGAAACGGGCTGGTCACAGCCAGAATGACGGAAGATAGATGGACGAAACGTGTTCTGGTACGGAGATCTAGAAACTCGAGGCCTTATGGGCGTTCACCGATGAGATGAGCGGACGATATCAAAAAGTTTGCTGGAAGACGGTGGATGGGGACGGCGTAGGATCGGGAGGAGTGAGGTGGCAGGAGGAGGCATGTGTCCAGCAGAAGATAAAGAAAAAACATTATTTCTGGCTACATGACCAAATAATAATGTTTTTTTTTTGTCATTTTTCAAATTACAATTTTAAAATAGAATCTTAATATTATATAACGTTCAGTTACTGTACATACCTAATAGACAAATAATATTGATGTAATCTTTAATCATTTTTAATTCATTGAGGTTTTTTCAATAAATGTCAGTGAACTTATAAACAATCATAAATATAAATTTAATAATGAGCTTATTATTTTGCCAAAAAATATACTGGTTTGGCCATTATTGATACTCCATGATGATAGGTAGTTCGAATTCCTTCCAAAATTTATTCCGTACCTTCATCCATTCCATTCCGTTTTTGTCACCTTTTTCCAACACCGAGCCAGTCTTGAAAATCCGCTCAGCGCAGCAACATTAGTTTTGACCTCGCAACATCCATCCTTCTCGTGAACTCCAATACCTAATCTTCCTTAGTTCTTTTTCCACCAAAATCCCTATGTCATACTCGCCATCCATCTGCAAGCTTCCCAGAAACCAACCCGAATCCCCCTCGGTGAAAGTGAGTTATAGTGTGCTGTGTCCCCTCGGTTTGTATCCCGCCGCGCCAGTTCAACGTGGTGTTTCCAGAGTATTTCAGGATACTTTGCCCTCCTTGGTGGTCCTTCATCGTCACTTCCCGCCCCTGTTGAGTCCAGCTCTGGTAAGTCTCCTTTCCATATTCCGATCCTCGTTCGGACGAAGTTACCAGAGAGTCTCACGTGGCGGACGTATACTAAAAAGCTTGCGATATCATAAAAACTTATTAAGTGATAATACTGAGATAATATCAAATACGATTTATTTATTATCAGTTATCTAATAAAAGCCTTGCTCTTTATTTATTTTATTATCTTTGATTGGATTCCTTCCGGTATTTTGTAAATGATTACAGAATCGGATATGAACAAAGCCCTTTTCTGTCTTCTCGGATAACTTTCCAAAGGTATATTTTGAAATAAGAGTATGTCCAATTTGCTAAAAAGAATACAAGATGAAACAAAAGTTTGTCCTAGTCATCGTATACACGTTTCTTTTTCTTGACTTTTTGTCAAATGACAAATGATAAAAAGGAGGTATAAAGAATAAGACAAATAAATTTTATCACAAATTCCCTCTAGAAAACAAGCACATTTTACAGTAATGGCACAAGAGACATGTTATTATTATATCTGGTTGTAAAATAGCACAGAATATTAATTTATGAATAAATATAACATAAATATATTTGGAATTGGCTGTACACGACAGTAGACGCATGCTAATCCTGTACCAATTACAGTCCTTCCGGTTGGGCGATAATTAAAATATCGACATGTAGATACAGGTCAAGATTAAGAACCGGGTAACGGTCTAGTGGTAGTAGATTCGTGGACTCCAGATTAGAATCTCTAGGTTCAAATTCCACTCCAGCACAACTTGTTTCCGGCTTTCTGGCACAGTTATTTCCGACTATTTGAAAGCAGCCCCAAAATTGAAATATTTGAGTATATCATAAGAACTAAAATGCTTCTTTTTATTAAAAACAAATATCCACCTTATATCGATGTAAATCCATAGAATAACGACGATACAAGGTCGATATTGACCTTTTATCAACCTCGTCGATATATTGATAATCGCCAAACTGAAACTGGGAACTAAATCAAAAGGGATTCATGAAATTATTTTAAAAAAACAATGAATGGCCCTGTTCACCATTGTGCGTGTATAAGAGAAAATAAATACCTACCAAACAACTTTTTGTACAGAATATCGCATCTCGCGACGCGACTCTTGCGCCAAAAAAACGCCAAAAATCTAAAGGAATTTTGCCAACTTTCCAATATAGCTCTGGATAAAACATCTGCAACGTTAAACTATTACAAACATGTTATTTCAATTTATAAAAACGGTTATCAATATTGTTTCGTAGGACAATATTTTTTTTCAAAGCCGATAGCCTATTGATCTTAAGATCTATTCAGATTAAATTTCGCTGACATTAAACAAAATCTTTTATTGCTAAGTTATTTCAGATAAAGTTGATACTTGATATATTTTTTCGAGTAAATAAATATTGTTTTCTTGTAAATGAAGGTAAACATTATGTATCTCTTACTATGTTTTTGTAATAAACATTTACAAGAAAAAAAACATGATCTTATTATTTCTAGAAGTAAAAGGCAAATAAATAGGATTTACGGTATTTATAAATATATATCCATCGATATGGAAGTATAATTTGTAAATGAATTTCTATTTTTTAAATTATCTTCAGTTTCTGATATATCTGTTGCAAAAACCTTCGCGTTTGAGTCCAATTAAGCCATTACGGCATTTAATTTTTTTTTTTTTAATATAAAAAAAAAAATGGAATTCGAAAGCTTGTAGTCCCATGAAATCCAAATGATAAATTTTAGAGTTTGAATCCTCTCTACAACTATTCATTTCTTGCTTACTATCATAGTTGTTTTTAACTAGTCGAAAATTGAACAAAAACTAATTGTATTTGGGTTTGCAAATATTTACTTAAATATTGTACAGTTAAATAACTGCAAATGAAATTTTCTTTGATAATGCCTTTTTTTCGTGGTTGGCAGTGCCCTGCGAAGGGATTTTTCATTAAAAACTGAAAAAAATAATAATTTTCAAATACGTTAATGTGGATATACAAGCGTTCAAAGAGTTATTACTGTAATATGAGAATTTATATTTAATTTCGTAACTCACTTAAATTGATTTTTGAACGAGAGATTCATACGAGCAATTCAAGCCGTAAAAACAAAAAGTTAAGCCTCATAAAATCCAGTAGACGACAATATTAAATAAGTTTCAAGACTTAGCGAGATCTTCACATGACATGCAGCAAAAACAGCCGCTTTCATCACACTTCAGCCTAACAAATCTTCTTATCGCAGACACACGACGTGTCACTTTGTTAGAGAAAATTACTTGTTTATTGAAAACCAAATGTTTCGCTGAGCTAATAAAATATATTTATTGGTGTCAACAGGCACATCTAACTTTAAATACTGCTAGGTCATCAGGGTGCTTAGATTTTTTGACGTGATAACGTCTAATAAATCGATGAACGCCGGCTGCACACACACGAAAAAGCATGACTCATTTTTACGTTCCACCCGAGCCGAGTGTGCAAGCGAGAGCGCGGAACAAGCGATAGAGAGGCACGATTGGCCTAAGCGTTCGGTTTGTGACATAATCTATACCCTCTTTCATTTCACGGCCGATGCGTCCGAGTAGAAGGAAGACAGCAGCAGCAAACAAGCTACAAAGTGAAAAGTGAAATTAACGAGTGCAAAAAAATGATAATTTATGGAAAAAAAATGTAATTTTCAATTAACTCCTTGCTTTGTAATTACAACAAAATAATGATAATTTCAGTAATAATAATTCAATTCAATTCATAAATGTCAATTCTATTTTTCATCAATGTTTTCTTATGACGTTATCACGTAAAATAATCGTCCGTAAACCGACTTTACAGACAACCAAACGTTTTTATTTTTATTAATTGAGCTTTTTGTACATACATAGGTGTTCGTTTGCAGGTTATTGCCTAGCAATTTCTTTCCAATCAATCAATGTAACGAGGTTCTTGATACAGCTCAAGGATAATACTATGTTTGATAAATTTGACAGCAATCTTCATAGTTGTATTATTGAAATCATAAACCACGAATCCTCAGTTCAACCTTCCATCATTCTTCTTTACGTCCAATGTTGTAAAATACAAGGGGGTTTTTTATTGGACTCGTTCTTGTTTTGTTTTTTTCTCAAAGGCTCGACAATTTATCTTGGCTATATTATAGTATTCGGCTGAGTTTGGGAAAAAGAGCGTAACACTCAACGCTGGAAGCTTCTTCATATTTACAAAACTGTTTTTACATAATATTATGTAAAATATTCCTTTATTCAATCGTTGAAACAAAAAATAGTTTAAAAAATTTGAGAATTGCGACTCATCAAGATTTTCGAACTGTTTAAAAATCACCAAAGTGCTCAAACATAATTATATTTATTAAGGTATTAAAAATTTCAATAATCTCCCTGCAGTGTGAAACAAATAAAGAATATTAATTAACTTAAAACAAGAATTTTTTAAAAAAAAAAACGATTAAAATTTATAATTAAAAGGTGTAATATTTGTATAAAAAGTTTTTTATAAATTATTGTACTAGATAATATTTATAAAGAAGGTGTAAGTCCATCTCTAAGCACAAGAATTCGTTTTTTTTTGAGAGTATAATAAAAAGTACACAAAAAAAATTAAAATTTCAGACTGAATCCTAACTTAATAGAAATATATTTGTTATTTCATTCAAGAACGAACAAAAGAGAATTGCGTGATTTGTGTGGTATTATGGATGATAAGTGAGAAAATTGACTTCTTGGATAGTGATAGATATAAATGTCGCAGAAAAAGATATGTTTTAACGTTGTGACGACAACTGCAGATTGCGAGGATTGGAACTTTATCGAGACTTTAAAAGATTGATTGAGCGTAGGTTTAAGGGAGGGTACCACAGTTGAACGAAAAATTCCATAAGGATAGGTATAAGTATAGATACCTTATACGTAAAATACAAATGAATCATTTACCATAAAGATCGAAAGAGGTTACGATAGTGATTAGACTTAAAGAAAACTCTTCGTAAACATATAGAGTATGTCTATCTAGGAAGATAAAAGTGTAATGAAATAATTGCCTTTAGATCGACCTTATTTGTTTAAAAAACTGGAGGTACGTAATATTATGTCTCTATAGCAAACATCGAGCAAACGTTGCCAGGCAACTATAATATCTAATACAAGGGATGTTCAGAAAATAAGTCTTGTGCCCTTAATTGTTAGCTTATTCCATGACTCACCACATTCACTAAACATGATTTGCTAAAAAAAAAATCGCAATTTATTTACTTACAAAACCAACACAGCCGTTACAGAGAGAGTATATTAATATAAGATCTGGAACATTAGTTTGCATGACCAATAACGGGTTTTGAATAATAACAGTTGAAGTATATATATATACACACATACACAGTTCCTAAAATAATAAAAAATGATGGGGAAAGGGGGAGGAGGAAGAATAGAAGGATTTTTGAAAAAAAATATTGGGGGATTCACAAAGAAATTGAAGGAAAGCCCATAAAAAATGAGAAATACAAGAAAAATTAATAAAATTTTTAAAAGAAATTATGAAAATTATGTAACAAAATAGTCAACATATAACGTATGCGTTTGCATTAACAATATCTGTTTTTTTTTCTTCAAATGCACCTTTCCAAAAAAAAATTAGTACACGTACTTTCTAAACAACTCTTGTAACAAAAATATGTACCATGTGTATTTTGTGACACTTCTGATGTATTGGATGAAAGTCACATATTTTACATTAAAATTTTACATTTTTTTGTCATTGTGACAGGTTTTGAAAACATAAAATAAGTTTTCCTGATATTATTAGAATATGTATAAAGTAGAAGCATAATAATATTTCATACCTCTTTTGCTTATTTTATTATTATTTTCACAGTAGGTATGTGCGATTTTGATGAAACGTTTGGTTCGGACAGGACTTACGAAACAATGTATCTCCACAATATATTATGTACATTAAGTTCCTATTTAGTGGTATCAGGAGGTCATAAATCCAAGGAGTTATGCGGGACAGCTTTCAGCCTCACAATCCTCTTAGTGAGGCTTGTCCTATAGTTCTCGCCTGAGCTGGCCTGACTCTCCACAGAATTACCTGAGACTAGTGATGGTCAGTAAAAACAGTAAAATAATATTCCAAATCTATTTCTTTATAATTCGTTGATGTATTTATAACTTCCCCGTACTTAGTAAACTACTTGAACATATTTACTTATTTCATATAAACGGTACTCTTTACCTACCTTTACGATATAAGTTAGGTAAGTGGCACATTCTTTAATTTTAAATTCTAACTAACTAACTAACTAACCATCTAGCCATTGCTCGGAAGGGATAGGCAGATAGGATAGAACGCCACACCACTTTGTCCTGGCACACTTCTCTCGCTTTCTCCACTTTCATACACATTCTTCTCATGCGCGCACGTCGATTATTCCGACTTTTCACATGACCATTTTCGAGTATTTGTTGTACTTGGTCATGCCATGTCTTTCTCGGCCTTGCTCGACTTCTACATCCAGGCACACTCGCATCATAGAACCTTTTATCCGTTCTTTCATCATTCGTTCGCTCCACATGACCAAACCAAAGCCCGGAATAAGGAGTAGTAACCAAAAAACCGGTCGTCAATTAAATAAAATAAAGTAAAATATAATAAAAAAAACAGTTTTTGTTTCCGAATTACAATATATTTAGCGTATTTATTGTTATTTTCACCAGAGCAATCCCAAAAATAAGGTCCTGTTTATTTAAAAAATGCAAAATACCAATTATTGTCCATAAAAGTTACACCATTTTAAAGTTTTGAAAATTCTTTATTTTCGTTAATCTGCCAGCGTCTACAAAAATGCATTGACCGAAATGACAATAGTTAATTAAATAAGGAGTTCTTCAACCTTAAAAATGATGTAACTATTATAGACAATGTTTGTATATCTAAGAAAATAGGAGACCTTCCTTTTGGGATCACGAGAGCCAAAAAAACACATCTACAAAATCATCGTTTTTCAAGTAATTTTCAGTCGCAGTTTGCTGTATTTCTGCTGATTAAATTCATCAAAATGCGTCTCAAGAAAAACGATGATTTAAAAGATGCATCTCTTTGGCTCTCAGGCACAGATTTGTGTCTGTAAATTTTTATGATGACCCTTTTTTTTAATGAGGAACACTTATCCCGTATTGCAATAGTTAATTTTTAAATAACCTATGGGATATTTAATATTGGCTAACTAAATGAATTTAACATTATTTTATGACTGAATAAATTGATAGGTAATTGGAAATAATTTTTTTAAATGTTTGCTAATTTTTGTATAACGGTTGTTATATGACTTTTTATTGAATACTATTGGTTCTGTAGTTATCCAAAATATAACGTAAATAAATGATCGGTTTTGGATATATCAAGTTTTTTGCTATCATCACTAGTTATGCACATCACTACGTGAAGAGGTTTGACTATTTTAGCCCCCTCAGACTATAAGAGGGTTCTTAAAGTCCCATTGTTCAAAGTATGATATATATAATGATTAGATGATGCAGATTTTATTATATAAGTTCATTACTTTTATGACAAAGGTTTATAATATTGCAAAATTAGTGGGTTGAAAATAATTTGAAGAGCATGTGAAATTTATTTTGAAACTTTATGACTGTCAATAATACCGAAATGTCATTTAGAAAATAAAAAAAAATCTAACGTGTGTAGATATCTTCTTCTTCTTCTTTCGCCACGTTCGCTCCTATGTGGAGCATGTAGACATCACTAGATCCCTCCAGGAGACCCTGTCACCAGCCAGCTCTCTCGCCTCCTCCCACATCAGGCCCGCATCCATCAGCTCCGGTCAATCAGGTCAAAACAAGGTGCCGTCTCTTTAACTACTGCATTGCTCCGGTGGTCCTTTATAGATGCGAATCCTGGCGCCTCACAAAGGCTCAGAATGTAGATACCTATACATAATTAATTTATATTCTCATTTTAATTTTACTTGTATGTATTTACTAATCACCATCATTTCATATCCGCTCCCTATTTGGAAAATTATATGGATTCCACAAAACGCCACAAAACCAAGTTTTCGGCCGCCAATTGCAATGCGATCCTTTGACGAATGCAATTTTCCAACCATCTAGGACGCCGAAAATAAAATACGCAATTTTACTGAATTTATTTATTTTATTTTTTTGGCTTTTTTGTACGAAGAGTTGTGTACATTGGCGACTTATTGCCTAATTGGCAATTTCTTCCAACAAACCAATTTAAACTCGGAAGTGATGTTCTAAAGTTTGATTTAAAAATATTTTTTTTAATTTCCTGGTAAAAATTGAAAGGAAATACGAATAAAGAGAGCTTTTTGTGCATTTGGTTCGGTCAGGATAAATCCGTGAGCTGAGTATACTCATAATACATACTACTAAGGATCGTTATGCAGTCGTATTCATACAGCTTATTTATGAATCGTTGAAATATCAGGATCATAACTGATTTTTAACAAGTCTGCCCATTTGATAGTTTGGTGAGTATTTATTTAAGATGCTGTGAAAATAATGAAAAAATAAAATTCCGCTTTATTTTTGAAATTTCTGATTATATTTTTTGCGACATCTATATCAAAATTAAAATGTTCTGACAAGACAAAAATCACTACAAAAAGTCTCAGAAGTTTTTTTTTAAATGACGGACGACAGATGGACGAAACGCTTTCTGGTGACCGAGAAACCTGAGGCCTCAAGGACGTCCACCGATGAGATGGGCGGACAATATCAAGGAGCTTGCTGGAAGATGGTGGATGGAGACGGCGCAGAATCAGGAGGAGAGAAAGCGACAGGGGAAGGCCTGTCCATAAGTGGACATTCACGGGCTAATTATGATGATGAAAAGAAACACTTGAATTAGTTTCTACAATACACTATAATGATTATTTTCTTGCGGCCTGCTTTCAAATAGTCCAAAATTACTGTGCTCTAGAAGTAGGAAACAAGTTGTGCTGGAATAAGAACCTGGTTGACAAATATATTTATCAACAGAACAAAAAAAAAAAAAGGATTTTGTCCAATATACTCGTAGGTACTGTCTTCCTCTTTACCTTTAAACAGGTCCCAGTAGTTTATGGGACACTGCATCGGTATACTATGGAGTACTGTAAAATAAATAAATAAAAACGAATCAATATCTCTGGCATACAGAAAGTCTTTTGTTTCCTGCAGTGGCGTTTTGTATTGAATAAAAAAAAACAGTAGAAAAAACGTTACCACGATCTCATGCCAAATTCAAACATCTGCATCTCCCCTAGCAATGCGGTCTTTGGAGCAAAGCCTAATTCTCCAGCTTTAAATTAAATATTCAAAGAAAATGCACAAAATGTTCGACATTATAATAATGCGCCTTTAAAACCGCAGTACTTTGTAAAACTGAGTTCAAATATTTTCCGTTCAGTTTAGCGCCGCAATGTACAGCGAATTATTTTGTTTCATATGGATTAAAAACCTTTAATTTATAAACTA
Source organism: Micrasema minimum (assembly GCA_022494985.1). Taxonomy (NCBI): domain Eukaryota; kingdom Metazoa; phylum Arthropoda; class Insecta; order Trichoptera; family Brachycentridae; genus Micrasema; species Micrasema minimum. Next base: position 27,801 of record JAGVSP010004047.1, read on the forward strand.
TGTATGATAGATGCACTAATGTTGAAATTAGAGCAGAATGCAAGGCTGAGATAAGCATTATCGACAAAATTAAGAAAGGTCTTTTCCGTTAGTTCGGTCATGTAGAGCGAATGGACGATGAAAGAACGGCTAAAAAAATAAATAATGCGACTGTGCCTGGATGTAGAAGTCAAGGAAGGCCGAGAAAGACATGGCATGATCAAGTAAAACAAGTGCTTTAAAGTGGGCATGTAAGAAGTCGGAATAATCGACGTGCTTGCATGAGAAGATTTATGAATGTGGAGGAAGCAAGAAAAGTATGCCAGGACAGAGTGGTGTGGCGTTCTATCCTCTCTGCCTATCCCTGCGGGGGAATGGCGTGATGGTTAGTTAGTTAGTTAGTTAATTTATAAAAAACTACTAGTAGTTTACTAGATACTACCATTTTTCCATATCTCCACCTTAAAATGTATAGGGCACTGCATTGGTACAGCAAATTCGTTGAATCTTGATAATTTGTTACAAAAACATAAGATGATCCGCCTGTCTAAGGTATCACATATGAAATATTTTTATGTGAAAATCACATTCAAATAAATGACACCCTCGGGAATTAAACCCGCAACCTCATGCACGGTTGACCACTGCACCACGAGGCAGAAGATTGTAGATGGTGAAGAAGTTTTGCTTTAAAATACTAGAAAGTCAGTTTACATTAACGAAAAAATAGAAGGTAAAATAATCTTGTTCTTTCACTTTGAGTGGCTTACAAAGTTTCTAGCATACTGCACTCAATTGTACTTTTATGTCCTTTGACACGAGAGGTTCTTAGGTACTTAAACTTACGTAAAATATTCCAACTTGCTTGGAACACTTGTAGAATACAAAATGTCAGGAATAGGGAAATCTTGCTCCTGCTGGTTTTGTAAATGTTATACCTCTTTTTTGTAAATGTTTCTTCGTTTAAGTAAACGTTTTAAACTACCGACAATGTTTTTTGTAGGAAAAGTAACGAATTTAAAGGAACGCGAATAAAGTAAGAAAATAAGAGAGGAACAAATTAGTCAGACCACTGTACAATGTTGGTAGTTTTACTTTAATTGTCTGCCTTGTGGTCTAGCGGTTAGCGCGTTAATTGGGCCACCGCTCACGCGGATTCGATTCACGACGAGGTCAAAATGAAATACTTATTTTAATGTGCTGGCGAAAAAAAATTTAAAAAAAATAAAATTAAAAAAAAAATTACAGAATACAGAATCAATACACAAGTTTTGAAAAAAATAACAAAAAAAATGTTGATAATGTAGTCAAAATAATCAAGATACGCTGAACGTGGTGTTCAAGAAAAAGTAAAGTAAAGCAATGAAAAGTTGCATAGTGGTAGCGCATTTGGCTACCGTGCATGAGGTCGCGGGTTCGATTTCCCTAGGCCCTAGGGGGTCAGCATAAAATAATCAGATATTATTGATATCCCAACAGAAACAGAGAAACTCTGGAAGCGAATGTGGGTTATCTGGGCGTTTTACAGGGCTTATGACCCGTCATTGGCTGGGTTATGTGGCCACTTGATGTACTACAACATTCCCCATTCCCGCCCATCATCTGATAACCATATATGACAAAATTTTAGAACTGCTATATATTGAACTCGTCTATTACATTTTCTATGCTGGTGCCGATTGTTAACATTTTTTTGGCAATCATTTTATGCTGTGTAGGTAAGGCTCTCTTCTGGGACATCTGTTCTGATATCAGCCCAGCATGGGTATAAAGTAATTGTCTTATTTGTATATATTTTTTAAAAAAAAAATAATCATTTTCATGTGATTTTCATATTAGTGTCATGTGCGATCGCTTGGACTGGTACTAAAGCGTATGACTGATCATCTTACCTTCATGTAATAAAGTGTACCGTTTGATTATATAGACTTAAATCATATTAAATTGGATAGGTTGAAGAAAGATGCTACAAGTATTTTGTTTTAAAAATTATGTAATTTAGTGTTTAATAAGGTATGTGATGAGTACCTATCCTGTACATACATTGATTATGTAGGTATTATGTTTTTATTTTTTCTAAATTTTAATTTAAAAAAATGCCACTTTTTATTTTCAGTTATGTTACTTTTCCTATTAAAATATTTTTATTTATGCTTTACATATTACAAATAAGCAACTGTGTACCGGATGGGTACTTTGCAAGCGTAATAAATGTTTCATATTTTTAGACCTTGTTAGAAATTAATTTTGTTTAATATTCACATGTCTGTTGGTGTCCATAAAAAAAAAAAAAAAAAAACATGCAGTGCCCTATGCACCATTGGGTGCGGATAAGGGAAAGTAGTAGTAGTAGTATCAAAAAATATATAAAAATTTTCATATCATTACCTTGGACTGGCGCTGAAGCGATCTGATCACCTTGCTTTCATGTAGCAAATGATCAAAATTCACAGCACCACCTGTTTCAATGCAGTGTCGTATACGCTATTGGGTATAAGGGAGAGTCGTAGTAATAGTACCAATGCAGAACCTTTTGCATCACTACGTGTAAGTTAAATAGAAGAATATTTATATAAATTAAAAGTTACAGCGTTTGGCATCGACCACTTACTGGCATTTTATCAGCTGGCAAGCGTTCTTACCACTATCCACTCATACGCGAATTCCTCAATAAAGTAATGTGAAAAATCTATTCACAGCACAGTAAAAAAATTGCTAGAACGAAAAATGTTTTGCTACTTGTATGCTTTCCATTATCTGTACAGTTTGGTATTGCATCGAGAAGATATTTTTTATTTATAGCGGGTATATTTTTTCCCATGCAAAAGAAAGGATGAACGAGAATGCTTGATGAATTTCTCTCGGAGTTCATGCTCAGGGCAAAGATGCTAATAAAATATGGATAGACATGACAAATGTTTACGTTGACTTTTTAATACTACTTTTTTAATACTACTTTTTAATACTACTTTTTATTTTCTATTATAATTATTGGTTTCATTTTCAGTTTGCTTATCACTGATCGATTTGTAGTCTAGTGTTTAGAGTCGCGGATTTCGAATTTCAATTTTCAAATTCAAATTTAGTTCTTCCACAACTTGTTGGCTATTTTATAATACGGTTATTTTCGTCTGTTTGATAGTAAATCCAAAATGTAAATACTTGGGTAAGTATTACAAAAAAATTATTTTTTTAGGCCTGTTCAATTTTTAAATTGAAGATTAGTAGATTAGTAAAATACCGTACATATAAAAAAAAATCTCTACTAATACTACTATCCCTTATCCTCACCCAATGGCCCATAAGGCACAGCATTGATACACAAGTGCAGCAAATCTTCATAATTTGTTACATGAAGGCAAGATGATCAGTCTTACGCTTCAGTGCCAGTCCTAGGTATAACGTATGAAGTATTTTTATGTGAAAAACACATATAAATAAATATTCCTCACTGACCCCCATCGAAAATCAAACTTTAAATACAAATAACAAAAAAGTACTATTGCAACCATGCGGTGTTTGCATTTTTTTTTTTTTTTTCGATAAAAATTTTGTCAATTGTTAACAAATATAATTTACTCAGTCAAATATATGTTATCCATGAAGAAAACCAAATAAAAAAAACCGCATTATAAAAAGGTTTTTTGCAATTTTAAACTGCCATTCTCATGAAAGCTTTAATAAGAAAAAAAAAAGAATTTTTTTTCAAGTTCAGATTAATAAGTCATATTACACATTCGACTCTAAATATGATGTAGATTCACCAGTTTTCGGGTTGTACTACGAGTTTTGTTAGACCATGTGTACATTGCTACACAGCGCCTAAATTAAAGGAAAGGATGGGAAAAGGGGGACGATGACTTTGCTTAAATATTTTGATATTAATTTGTGGTTTTGCACAATTTGACCTCGTATATCTCCTTCTTGAGAATAAATTCCATACAAACATATAATATCATATTTTATGGATGATTGTAATATTAAACCGTTTGAATTATTTTATTACTTTGTAACTTTATGATATTCTCAGAGGAAATTGTTTTGGCATATACGTAAATGTAAGAAACTATACATTATCCATTGGACAACCGGATATAAGAATATTTAAATATGTCCATTCGTTACTCAAAAAGACGTTTTAACTTGCCCTCTTCAAAATCGATTCAAAGAAGAAAAAAAGAATTATAGAGAAGTAATATCCTACAGTTAATATAAAAATGTTACCTTGTTTATCTGTTTTTTGACCAAAATAATACTTTTATAATAGGGTTCTTCCCGATAGCATGAATATCCTTGAAAACGTTATAAATATTTAAAGTATATTTTTACAATTCCAACGATATAAAACACAATGATCAAAAACTTTGTTTTCATTTATAAATTTATGTTTTAAAAACACGAAAATACGAATGATGTTTAACGCCCGTTATTGGCTAATGACGCCATACCCGTCTACCGTGAAAGGAGTGAAATTCATTCCGTAGTGAGCGCCTATATGCTGTGACGTCACACCGCATGCGCGCCAAATGTAGGATTTTGCGAGCGATTTTGAAAAATGTTATTTCAAACCGCGCTAGAAAATTTTTAAAAAAACCCTTGATATTGTAATTTTTTTGAAATAATAAATAAAAAAATGGGAAGAACCCAATTGTTAAAAGACAATCTTTCGGTTGAGTTTGGCGGAGCTGGGGGATGCGCTATTGAGATGGGAAGAAGCGAGTTGACGGGCCGGCCAGCAAGCGGCGAAAGTCTCTTGGACGCGTTTAGTGATGTCCATATACTCCACATAGGAACAAACGAGCGAACGTGGTTACGAAGAAGAAAAGAGAGAATACAAAAACTATTATTGAAATCATTCGTATTTTTTTTTAAATAATAAAATTGGAAACACATAAGCATTGAAAATCGTTGTTGTAAAAAAAATTCAGGATAGAGGGTTAAAACTAAGCGGCATGCCATCAAGCGATTTGTATTTTCTCTTCATGACCGTAGGTTTCATACGAACAATATTTTTCAAAAAAATAAACATCTTTTATTGACTGTCAACTCTACGCTTTGATATTTGAAAAATCAAAAGCAATACATAGGTGTTTTAATATTTTTGACGTGATAACGTCTAATAAATCGATGAACGCCGGCTGCACACACGAAAATGCATGACTCATTGTCACGTTCCGCCTGAGCCGAGTGTGCAAGCGAGAGCGCGGAACAAGCGATAGGGAGGCACGATCTGCCTGAGCGTTCAGTTTGTGACGCATCTATCTTTCTTCCAGTCCATTGGCCGATGCGTCCGAGTAGAAGGGAGATAGCAGCAGCACACAAGAAGAAAATTTTTTTTTTTTTTATTTATGGAAAAAATTGTAATTTTCAATTAACTCCTGCTTTATATTAAACAAGTGATATAAGTGGTATAATGATAATTCAGTAATAATCATTTAATTCAGTTCACAAAAATATGCAATTTTTTATCAATGTTTTCTTAAGACGTTATCACTTAAAATTATCGTCCGTAAACCGACTCTACAGATAACCAAAAGTTTTTTAGATAGTAAGATATAATTGGTCTTGATTGTTAGAAATTTATACAGTTTATATATTTAAAATAAGTGTTTGTCTGTTGGCTGTCCGTAAATAAATAAAAAAGGAATTTTACTCTAGAGGTGTTTGTAGTTTAAGTTATTGAGAATTATTGTCAAAAATTAATTATTTAAACATATTTAATTGTGACTTTTCCTAGTGATAAAAAGAACTGGATCTAAAGCGTAAGACTGATCGTCTTATCTGTATGTAACAAATTATCAATATTCACTGCAGTGCCCTATGCACCATTAGGTGCGGACAGGGGGAGGCAATAAAGTTCTGTAAAACAAATCATTCCAATTCCTTCGACAATTTAGTAATCGATACAAAATAATTGTTAAGAGCTAGAGGAATGATTATTATTGAGGCCACTAAAACATTTGTATGCGGTTTCTCTTTGTAGAAGTTTTTGATATGTCCTCTGGGTGTCATTATGACGAACCTTGGAATTCTTAACAATAGGGTCGGTCCACAAACTTCGGGCATATGGGTTCCCGCGTCAAAGTACTGAGTAACTGAGGACAGAGAGAATAGATATCAATAAATTATTATATGATTCCAATAAATAATGTTTAATACCACTTAAATATTAATACTGTTTTAATTTTTTATGTTATATACACCGTGTCTCGAAACTCCAGAGGGTGATTATTCATGATATTATGAGAAAAAAATCATAATAAAGTTTTTCGAAAAACTCAATTCTAATTTCTTTAAAAAAATATTAAAATATGAATAAAAATTCACGCGTGTAATACAGTCAATTTTTGAACTGGCTCACAATAAGCGCGAAGAAATAACATATTTTTGAAACTTAAACTAAAGATTCAGATATGAAATTCGAATTTTGAATATCCGTACAAGGCGTACCAGAGCGGACCCCCACTCCTCCCCGCCCACCGCCACCTCGCCGCCTCTAGCACTTCAAACAGAAGCCAGCATTACACTCGTCGCTTTTTATGAATACTTTTTTAAAATTAATTATTGGAAATGCCCGGATCAAAAAATTTTATAAGGATTTTTTTCTCAGGATACCATGAACAATCACCCTCCGGAGTTTCGCGGTCTCATCGTGGGACACGGTGTATATTACTATATTTTTAGCTGCGGGACGTGGACCTGACTTGGGAGAATGCGTGGGATCTAGCGGTCGATCGCTTGGCTTGGAGGCAGGAAGCGGATAGGTATGACGATGCTGATCATGATGATGATGATTACTATAACAATGTTGAGGTATCAATAATGATTTACTAGCCCAGCATGGATATGATCCAGTAATTTGTCTACAAGTATTTGTACACATTCAAAATGTTATTACTATTAAAGCCCGTAGGCGCTTAGTTTAAATAAAAATACCAATAATAATTACAACATTTTAGGCGTGTTCAAATACTTGTACACAAATCTGGATTTTATCCCAATACGGGAGTTGGTTTATATATTTAATTTATAATAATACTTAATTTCAATATCAATGCATAGATGGAGCTTTCAACTCGCTGGTGGATGGTTCTCGATTCGTAACATATATACAAAATCATAAATGTTAAATGTTACCTGGTGTGGATATTCGCTAATAAGTGAAATGGGGAATGTTGTAGTACCTACATAAAAGGCCACTTAATCCAGCCAATGACAGGTCATAAGCCATGTAAACGCTCGAATATCCATATTCCTGAATTTGAAAAAAATCTACCTACCTCATCTCTGTAGGGATATAAAATGAAATATAAAAACCAATAATAATTAATAAATTAGCGATTGTTCTTATTCAATACCAATTTCTTAATATCCAATGTTGTTCCATTAAATTCTGTCTTGGGCTACAAGCTGCTATACTTAATTCAGACTGAATTTTATGCCATATGAATCTGACTCCCTCAGTACTTTTTGCACCTTCCAGATCCATCGTCTTGGCGATTAAAACAATTAAACCAAAAGTATAGAATAATGATCTGGCTTCAACATAGTTTATCGGGATGAAGATCTTAACTTTTTATTAATAACTCTTTTCTCAGTGTCCTAAAAATTTTGGGATTACAGACTGAGCATGGATTAACCCCTTCTCCTTGAAGAATGATATAAATGAATAATTGTGAAAGCTCTCGGATTAAATATATTATTTACCCTATTAAAAATTCAGTGTGTTATGCTGAAAATTTTGAACATTCTCGTAATTTATATTTTGGAGAAATTTATACAGCCTCGGAAACAGAAATATATTAGTGGAATTGTAAAAGTATCACAAATGTGGATATTAATATATAATGTGGTCAAAGAATTCTGACGATAAAATATGGTTTTATTAATTTTTTTGGTTGTATTTGAAATGTTCAATAATTCCTGTCAAAATCTCACCCTATATTGGTCCTGTTTTTATTAGGGCACAGCATTATATCGTTCCAATATTTTTACTGTTAAGACTATTCACCAGACAATTCCACATACTTCTATCTTCCTAATCTGCAAGTACCTACTTATATAACATTAAATATAAAAAAATGTCAAAATTTGAGAAACAATATATCAATTTATCAAATTTATGTACAATCTCTTGCATAGAAATTATAATCCTTTAAATAATAACTGAGACATAATTTATGAACTCCCTCCTGCACGAAATATTATGTTTATTTTTTGTCTAGACTGTACAGTTGTAGTTTGGGATAAAAATGCAAAGTCATCTTAAATTATATTGTTACAGAAACAAGATGGCGGGGATCTCACCTGGATTATAAGATAAACACAATGTCAAATATTTATAGAATTAATAGATTTTCGTATTTACAACGAATCGAACTAAATCCCAAAATTCGCAAGCTTTAAAAGTGTTTAATTCGTTGGGTTTTCAAAAGTGAAAATGTTCGATTTGCTATAAACATTAAAACATAAATAAATCATCAAAATTGTAGGGCGTTTAAACGTTATTATGCACAAGGTCCGGGCTCTATTTGAAATGGCGTATCTTCCTGGACGACCTGAAAAAAGATGATGAGACAGCTGTGAATCGACATTCCAGAAGGCTGCGTCGAAAGAGACAAATACAGATATTTAGGCCTGAAGAAGAAGTGAATGCTGGCTCAATCAAGGAATCGGTCACATAAAATTGTACGTCACACAAACCAAACGAAGTGGCCGCGAGTTACTCTCAATCTCTGACTTTTTACACTCAATTTACTATACACCAGTCGTGTTTTTTTTATTAAAGCGTTTTATTAGTCTCGGTCTACTCAATAGTTTTATGGTCCGTTTGTTTGAAATATTGAGATCGTGTCCCCGTACGCAGACATATTAATTCCCAACAAGATCGCTGGCCAAGAGTTGAGAAACTCTGATCCTAGAAACGGTCCCAGAACATTAATTATAATGGTTTTACAATAGAATCTTTTGCATTAATTTCAAAAGGAAAATCGGAAAGCTACTCATTTAGAATTGTTTCAAATTCCATTTTGATTTTAATGTGAATTGTTGGTCGTTGCGTTGTCAAAAATAATAAAATACATACATAATTTGAAGTGTATAATATTTTTAAAATAATTAAAACGCGAATTTTATCAAGCTTAGTCCATAAATTTAAAAAAAAAAACACATTTTGTATGATGAATACTGAACGAATTTTAAGGTAAAGATATTTTGATTTCTGTACTGTAAGATATGTACATTGAAACTAGGTTATTGAAAATGTTCCATATCATTAAAAACATAGATTGAAAAACATGACGGTCGGTGTGAGCTCCTGTTCTGTATCCTCAGTTCATTTTCGACATATCAGGACTTTCATTTTGCGATTTGTTAAAATATCTTCGTCAGGAGATGCTTAACAGTAAAACATCCAAGCAGCGAATGTTATTTTTGACATATCATCCTCTCTACGTCGCGTCGGAGTAATGGCACGATAGCACAGAGACAAACACTTATTTATTTTACTGAGCGCTAACATTTGAAACAATATCGAATCTAAACAAAGGTTGCACCCAACACAAGAGAAGTCGTTAAATTTGAGTGTTAGGTAGGTATTGTTCTGTTCTATTGTTCTGGACTTCAGACTTGTATAATAATTGTTCACAGGAAATAGTTCTTCCGGTAAGAAGCATTGTGACGTATGTTGGTTTTTGCAACATTTCAGGAGAGCTAGAAGTCATGTATGGTTATCAGATGATGGGCGGAATGGAGAATGTTGTAATACATCTAGTGGCCACTGAACCCAGCCAATTACAGGTCATAAGCCTGTAAAAGCCTAGATAATTCACATTCGTTTCCAGAGTTTCTCTGTCTCTGTTGGGAATATCAATAATACCTATTTAAACCTAAAAAAAAAAAAAAAAATTCAATTAATTTACGAAATGAATATATGCGTTTAAATTGTAGATATATGTTTAAGGTTGCCATTTACATTGTTTATATAAAATATGTTTTCTAATAATATCTAGGTTCCTACTTTAATTATTTTTTAAACATATGTTGTGTCGTTTTAAAGTTATTAATTCAAAATTTTAAAAAAGATTTAAGTTAGTTTTCCACCCGTATGCTTCCAAAATTTTAAGTTAAAATGTAAAATATTTTTTGGCTTGATTTTTTTAAAGCAAGTGGTACCTGGCACATTGAAGCATACCATCGTATGACGAATAAAGACTGCTTGCTTCGTACTGTAAATATAACTTCCGCCATTATAAACCAAAGTTAAATGTCGTATCAAAAAATGGGTATCATGGATCGATAGAGGGATAACAATTTAAAAAAAAAAATATATTTATTTTCTTCCAAAACCGACATACGCCAAAATGCCTATGACCGGAAGTGTTTTAAACATAAAGGTGTCCATATAAAACTCAGAAAATCCAGGATTCGATTCAGGGGAAGAATAGGACCCGCGGGATATGGGAATGTCCTTTGAACGACGACGCCATGTATGATGTTAGTTGATATAACATACACAGAATAATTGGACGGGTAGAGCTTTTTTGAAAGCTTTTTCAACCCTAGCTGAACTCATCTTTATCTGCCAAACACTATTATTTTATTATATTTTGCAATCAGAAATGAAGAAAAATTGTATATTTTTAAAACTGATAATAATTTCCGCCTGCCAGATTAACTTTTTGTAATAAAATTGAATGCAACAAGGTCCGCTGCGTAGAATAGTACGTTGCAGCGCATTGGCTACCGTGCATGAGGTCGCGGGTTCGATTCCCGTAGGGGTCAACATGAAATATTCATTTCCATATGATTTTCATATTAATATTTCATGTGTAATGAAGTGTGTAAGACTGTTCATCTTAGTTCCTGTAATTAAAAAATCAAAGGATCAAGATTCTCTGCACTTGTGTGTACCGATGCAGTGCCTTTTACACCATTGAGTGCGGATAAAGGAAAGTAATTATAGAAAAATTTCATGTCTTGCACCATGTACCGATTTTTTAACGGTAATAAGTCCTTAATTACATAGTAACTCATGATGCTTTTTAAATAATATATATATATATATAATACAAAAATCGCAATAATTTTATCAGTATTTAGAAGGTTTCTACTCACTGTAATAAGAGAATTTAAAAAAAAAATCCAACGAAAAATATTAAAGAAGTTTATCGATCCTTGAGTAGATGATAAAATGAATTCTAAATTCCAAGAAAATGTATTTATTTTTCCAGACGAATATAATTCTGAATAGATAGGTAGCTACTTAAAATTTTTAAGTGAACTTTTTTTCTGGGAAAATCATAATAAGCCTCCAATGAATATTGACACAGAGGGAAGCAAGGTTTCATTTTGTAACTATTGGTTTCCTTTAAATAAACAAGAAATTTTTAATTAAACGGATCGAAATTTATATTATTTTACTACCTATTATTTACACATTTAAGCCAGAAAAAAGTACATGTCATGAAGCTGAGGGTAATGCAATAGTACCATCACCGTCAAATTACTTTCTCCCGCAATTAATGGTGCATAGGGCACTGCAGTGGTCCCAACAAGTGCAGTGAATCTTGATCATTTGCTACATAAAGGCACGGTCAGTCTTACGCTTCAACGCCAGTCCTAGATATCACAAATGAAATACTTTTTCTAATACATTTTTTAATTTGACCTCGTCGGGAATCGATCCCAACTGTCCCTCCATCTTTATGCAGGTCGTTTAGGAAGTCAGCGACCAGGCGGGCAGAGATGCAACACGGTTTTGGAGATTCTGTTATCATCCATTATCTCTAAGTGTGTATGCCAATTTTTTCTTATTTCTCTTCCCCACCTGACAACATGATGACTCGAATTCGGACATGGTGCTTGAGTTTAGGAGTTCTTTGCCTTGTTCCTTACTTGTATCCACAACATGTTTTGTATATTTTCTGTACATAATTAATTATAAGGATTTACGGAAGCTTCAAAACATCATTTCACCTGATATAACACCCCAAAGGTACTGAGAAATGAAATGCGGTAATTGAGATAGAATCGCCAGAAACATCTAAATATTTAGAAGCATCTTTTTTTTTGGTAACGTAAACCTCTAACGTTATCAGATTTGAGGTTTTCATACAACTCGGCGTAGCCATGGCAAAGCTTTCCTCTCTGTTCTTAATCTTACAATCTTTTCCAACCACAATGTGTTATTTTATGCGTGTTAAAATATCCTTGGGCCATTTATATATGTTACCTTTATTATAAATATAAATAATTAAAACATTTGGAAAAAAAATGTACAATACTTGCTGTCTGGAAAAAAGGGAAATTACTTATTCAAAAAAAATGAACGGTAAAATTGAAAAGGGTATTTTTTTTTTAAAGAAAAAAAATCAGTGATAAAATTGGCCAAAAATTAATTCTCCTAAAAATAATTAATGCTTTTTTTTTTTATTTTAAAAAAATTGGGAAT
>JAGVSP010004048.1:0-39154 GCA_022494985.1 Micrasema minimum
TTTTGTTTTATTTTTTTTTTTTATTTTTAATTTAGGATTTTTTTAAAAAAAATATAAAATTTTAATTTTTTTTTTAAAAAGGGTTTTTAAATTTTTTTTAAAAGGTTTGTTAAAACAAGGGGAAATATAATTTTAAGCCAAAATTTTAAGAAATTTTTTTTTTAATTTTCTCTTGAAAATTTATAAAAGAACGGAAAAAAAATTTTATGCATGTCCGGGAGAAAAAAAAAAAAAAAAAAAATAAAAAAAAAAAGGTTTTGAAAGTGGCTTTTTTGGATTTTCTTGCTGGTTTATAAAAAAATTAAAAAAAAAAGTTGCCGGGTTGGGGGTTTGGGTTTTTTTTTTTCCCCCCCTTTCCAAAAGGGGGTTTTATTTTTTTAATTTAAATTTCCCAAAAAAAAAAAAAAAATTTTCAGATTTTTTGTAAAAGTCTTTAATTTCAAATTTTCAATTTCTTTTTTTTTTTAACTAAGTTTTTACTTTAAGTACAAAAAATGTGTTTGTGAAATTCTGAATATTTTACAGAACACGTGTAATAAGTTATTAAAATACATTCTAACTTTATATTCTTATATAGCTGTAACTTCATTCCAAAATGAATATATTTTATAATTTGTCTAGTATAGTTACTTATTTTATTGTTATTGTTTTTAACCGATATTAATAATTCAGAATAAACTCGCTTTTTTATGTTCTTTTTTTACTTGTTAATTTAGTTTACCACGCACAGTTGCTAATTATCATGTGCGTTTGTATGGTAAATTTATTTTTCTGTTGTTTCTAAGCAAAGTTCTTGTGAAACTAACAAGTAATCAATTTAAGAAACTGTTCTTCTTTGTTCCAAGTCTTAAGTCGCGTGCGTAACAGCCACTAACTTTTAACATAACTTCTAGTAAATGTTTCATTTTTCCCTGCTCAGTCCTGGGTCCTGGCTATCCCTTAAACAAATGAACATTTTGTTTTTCGTATAATAAAATCGAATCGGCAGTAAAAACAATTTGAATAAGCACAAATCAATATGCGAACCATAATAAAATACGATTTTATAGCTCGATGCCGAAAATTATGACTTTTAAATCCATGTGCATAAAATTTGTACAAAAAAGATAACGGCATGTTTTCTTTTCCATGCTAAATATTTATGTGACTTCTTGTGCTGCTTTGCAGCAACATCTCATTATTAGCTTATTTCAAATTTTAAAACAGTGTTTTATAAAGTCTCAAAAAGCAAAAAGCTGTTCTCGTAAAGAACGTTATTTGCTTTTTATATTATATTTTTTGTACATAGTTCTCCTATCGTCTGTCCACTGATTCCTTCGCTTTTAAAGTGCCTATTTTAGCGTTTATTACACGTAGTCTTACCATGTCTTTCACGACCATCTTCGAATCTTTCGTCGAACTATATTATTTCCTTTCTTTTATAGGTAATTCGCTCTACACACGCCTACTATACTACCACTAGTTTTTACTCTATAAATTAAAGTAATTTTTTAAATTCACATTCCGGTTTCAGAATCACAACCTGTTCTTTCGCCAAAGCTGCTTTGACCAAAATACTAGTTTCTTTAAATTATCACTTTTGCTCGAAATGGATAGGCCAGCATTTGTTCATCTTCGTATAATGGTTTTTCTTTATATTCACATCTGAAGAATCAATAATTCATTTGGGTATCTTTTTTGCACTGTTTCAACCTTGTCTTGACCTACCAATCAAAAAGAATACTTTATTTTTTTATTTTTGATTCTGCTAAATGTATGTAGGTACTTCTGACTGTTGCTTAAAGAGTCAAATTATATTTTTAACGCCCAGGAACCCTATGTTGGACTGAAAGCATGCGACACTTCGGGATGGCGAGTGATTTTATACCATAAATTTCTCACCATTCCGAAGTGACGCATACGACTTTAAGTCCAGCATAGGGTCCCAGTGCTTCTTTTATTCAATCCAGAAAAAATAAAGAAGCTGTATTTAAATTTAAGCTAAAAGGAAAGTTAAACCATAATCTCTGCTCATGAATATTTAAAGACAAGTCTTTATACAGTAAGGACAATAGACGTGGAAATGATTTGACATAATGCACTTGAATAACTAATGTTTTATTTGATTCTCATACTCCTATATTCATAGAAAAACCTAAAGTTAACATTAACCTCTTCTAGCATTGTTAAGGCTAGTATTATTATACTTCGTTCCTAGATATCTGTATCTGCATACGGCTGTTATTCATTTATCTTCTGGGTAGGATTTAAGTATGCTCAAACCAGAAGCAAGAGGCTGGAGAGGGTGTATTTAAGAAAAACCTCCCACTCACCTACGTTCCGATTCATTTCTGTATACATTTTCTTTCTTGGAGACAAAGCTGCTAGTCCGCTTGGTGATGTAATACCACCTGATCTTCAACATAATGAATATTTCATAACCGTATTGTTTGATGAAGATGTTGAACTGAGCACACACCATTATAATGATGCAACGCACACACTTGAAGTTGAAGTGAGAGAACTTTTATTACACTGTTCCCTTATTTTCAAAATAAACCATACGCGTGGGCGTGATTAGAAATATATATTTTTTGGCCTTTTTATATTAAAAAAAATTGCAATGGAAAAAGGCCATCGCATTTTACATCGCAGTGTTAACCGCAAGGATCGTAAAATGTGGGATAATCAACAATATTTAAAAATCGATCATATTTTGGTTTTCTAGAACACGAAGAATCCTTTAATCAGTTTATTAGAAGAAAAAAGTTTAATCCCTGGTTATTGTAAATCAAATAAAGAAAATTTGTACTCAAGAATATTACCGTCGTCAATTAAATTTATATTTTAAAATTCACTTTTACATTAACTAAAAATGTATCATTGAAGCTCATGTTTATTTTTATTCCAAAATCAACCGTTTCGATTTCACATTTTTAAAAGAATCTCAAACGATTTAATAGGATAATGGATAAAAAAGCAACAATTTAAAACATCTGAATCCCTCGTGGTACAAATTTTTTTGTTACTATATCGAATTATTAAATGATCGTTGACGTTGTGTAGCCCCATTTTTGATCTCAGGCCAGGTGTAAACATTGAATAATTACATACCCCAGATGATAGTATTGTTTGATGAGAGCTCGTGGAATCTGGTTATCGTGCGAGAATTATTTCGGAATCAGTTATCGCTTGATCAAACAAAGATATCTGGTTTGTTATCATGATCACTGCTTTAACACAGTAAGGAATTTTGCAAGGTTTTTCCTCAATCTGATTTTCGGACCCAGTGCGTAAATGAATTTTTATAACATTTGACTTAAAATTCGTAAATAAAATATATTTTTGTCCTTTTTTTATGCTTGAACATTGTTTGCCAATACCATATTTACCTTAATTCAAACTTTAGATTATAACTTTAAAAATAAACAATGTTATTATGAAATTAAACAACTTTTGTTTTAAATTGAAATCTAGTGCATTTTAGGGAACAGTGTCTGGATGCCATCTCTGGCGGTAATGAATAGCTACCTACTGTGTAATCATTTTAAAAATGTCTATGTAAAAGCCCTATTATAATTATATAAAAACAATTAAATAAATAAAATAAAATAAATTCAAACAAAAGTTGTTTAATTTCATAATTATGGAAAACTACAAAGTGAGTGCTACAAACATTGAGTTAATAAATGTTAGCTCTGTCTGCCATCAAACAGTTTAGCACCGACATACCATTAGTTTTATCCTCTCTAAATTTTAGTTAAAAGACGCAGTTACCAATAAGCAAGCCCTTAATATCATTTTTTCATTGTAATTGTTCACAAAGTTTAAAATAAATAAGTACAATCACTATTAAAAGTAAAAACTACTTTCAATCGTTGCTTGTTTAGGCTCCTAACTATTTATTTTATATTTACAATAACTGCGGTTAAAAGCTACAGAATACTTGTACGTTTGTTCACTTGCTTTTGAAGAGCCCATTGAAGGTAAAGTGTTGTTTAGTGTCTATGATTTCATAATGTCCATCTTTTGCTCTTTACTTTGTTTACTTTCGATTTCAACCGTTTGAAAATTACTTATCATCACTTAACACCTACTTTAAGTACTTTTTCTATCATTCATCTTAACTAGGACCTTCTTTTGCTACGGGTCTTTTACCTCTCACATCGTAATGTTTTCGTTCTTATCTACCTTGCAGGAAATGCTCTTCGCTACTTTTGTTACTAAACTCTCTTGGATTGCTGTTTTCTATACCTTCTCATTATTGTTTTTTCTTTCTACGCGAATAAAATTCTCAGTCATCTATCAACACCTTTTCATTAAGATACCCTCATAATAGGTATCTATCTTCTTTGTCATTCTTGTGATATTACTTTGTATGTGATTTGTGTTTACTATTACTACTACTTTCCCTTATCCACACCTAATGGTACACAAAGCACTGCATTATCACACCAAGTGTAGAAAATCTTGATAATTTGTTAAATTAAGGCAAGATGATAAGTCTTGTAAGTATATTTTTATTTATTTTTTTAAAACTTCATGTACAATTACACAGCAAGTGTACTTATCGCTTTTAAGCAATATTTGGCTTATTGCTTTAAAGCAATATTTTCCAACCAACCCTTAGTTATTTTAGTGATGATAATTTATTATACGGAGTATTGGTTGGGATATAAAGCCCAAAAATTACATTGCATTATTTACAAGATTAATACACTAAACTATGACATCGGGAAATCGAATAGAGGAAGGAAAGAAAGGGATAGGGAAGAGGATGAATGAAGGATGTTTTATTTTTGTGTTTATGATTGACAAAAATTATTGATGGAAACCCATGTCAAATTAAATTATTCAGTAGAAACGTGCGAAGTATCTCATGACATTATTTAATCATTTTTATGGTTAAATTTCGTTTGTTTCAATATGAAAAATGTCATTTTAATGCATATTATACTCCTTTGTTGCTTCTCTTTCATCAAAGTGTTTGTCATCTGATGAGTAGCGAAAATGTCATAGGGTTGGGTTAATAATTAATTATTAATGTTTTTCTAAAACAATATTGTGGATTGTTGGCAGTTTTGGTTGTTTATTATTATTAAATGGAGCATTCAGTGGGTACTATGCTTATAGCGTGTTTGTAAATTGACTTTCGTCATGATAACACCCCCTCCCCTCCTAGAGTGACCACTTGCCACGTGCTTTCTAGGGATGAAATTACTTAACACTGTGACCACGATTTAACAAACAAAAATCATCATTTCTTTCCCCTCTTCGCACCCAACGGTGCATATGGCGCTATATTAGCACATCATATTCAGGATATCTTCATAATTTATTACATGAAGGCAAAATGATCAATATAATGTATACTTCAGATACCAAGCATGAAATCGCGGCCGCGGGTTCAATTTCCAACATAATAATTACATATATATTCGGATCCCTATGTGGAGCATGAGGACTCCACAAACTATCTCCAAGCCAAGCGATCGGCTGCCATCATCCGTGCGTCTTCCCAAGAACATGTCCACGTCCCGTAGTTCCCGTAAACATTAAAAAAAATACATATTTCTTTTAACGTGGTTTTTCTCATCAACCATTATATTATATGTGATGCGTTGTATTGGCTTTGAAGCGTAAGAATGATTATCTTGCTTTCATGTAAAAAATGCACAATCCAGTACACTATGGGAAATGTAATTTTACCGGAAAATATTTAATGGTGCGCTTTGTCCGACTCATGGTGTAACAGTAGCGTATTGGGCTGCCATGAATGAGGTCGCAAGTTCGATTCCTGACGGGGCTCAAAATGGAATATTTATTTCAATGTGATTTTTCACTTTTCAAATATTTCATATGTGATACCTTGGACTGACGCTGAAGCGCAATACTGATCATCTTGCTTTCATTTAACAAACTATTAAGGTTCACTGCTTTCTGCTGTGTCTTATACACCAGTGCGGATGAGGGAAAAGTGTAGTAAAAGTTTTTAAAAAAACTCGAAAATAATTATTTTGGTTTTTTTTTCTTCGCCAACACGTGTGGTTAGCGCATTAGATTGCCCTCGCTTGTTATTGGCTCAATCCCCCTACACTAAAAGTGACGCTCCCATATCCGCTGTATTATTTCTCAATGTTAAAAAAGATGTATTATGTTCATATTATATTATGTGTACACAGTGTACATTGTATATATACTGGTGCGTCCCTATTTCTGTAATGTGAAACCGCTCACTAAGCTACAATTTCTCCTAAATTATCATTTCTACAATCAAATAATATCAAAATTATTAAAAATATAACCACTTTGTTTTTTAACTACACACAAACAAAGTGGTTTATTTTTAATAATTTTAACAATGTCGCTACACAACGTTAACGCCAAATCAATGAATAATACAAATAATATCATTTAACAGTAAAATATGTAATGCAAAATACGGCTTTTCTTTTTATTTCTCATTTTAAGTTTAAAATATTTAAATAATTCTATCTAAATGGCAACCTCAAACATATATATATGTACAATATAAACGAATTTTTATTTTTGTAAATAACATCAAAAATTAAATATGATTTTTCCAATTTTTTCAAAATGATTTTTCCAGTTTTTTCGCCCCCCCTGAAAAGTAGCTAAAACTAACATTCGCCATGATGCTTCTTCCTCTTTCACCACGTTCGCTCCTATGTGGAGCATGTGGATATCACTAGATCCCTCCAGGAGACCCTATCGCCAGACAGCTCTCTCGCCTCCTCCCACGTCAGGCCTGCATCCAATAACTCCGCCGAGTACATCCGTAAAATTAAGAAGATTTATTAAGCGAATTATATTTTTTTTGTGTTTACAATATTAGCTGAACGAATGGGTTTTAGAGCTACGATCTTTGATTTACTTCATTTGGAGGCGAGTAATAACGATTAGATAAATTTTACCGATAGCTTTTTTGTAAAGGTGGAGGATCAAGGAGTATAGTATATATAAGAGCACGGGCATTGCCCAGTGAGGTATTTCATAGATATAAAAAAAAAGTAAATTATACTATGGAAAAGAAAAAAAAAATTACAAAATACTTAATCCAGTATCACGACATTACTGTCACTCATCGGTTCGTTAAAGAAATATTTGTTGGTTCGTTAAACGTCACATCCGTCGCGTCTCGTTAATTTAGGATTTTTCCGTCTTCGCATGATGTTAGAATCTAGCTTGTCTTTTTTATCTGACATTGAAAAATTAGTCATCACACTGACAATTTAGGAATCTTATTTATCTTTCGAAATTCCTAAGAAACCACCCAGGATTTTGTTTATTTTCAAACCAAAATATGATGTTGCATCGAGTCGATGTAAAGTGGTTAACTTTTACTCGCAATTAAAATAACTTACGTAATGGTCCAATAAACTTAAATGTAATAGATGTAAGTAAATCAAATAACCCTACTTTGAATCAAAACACAGTTTATTAATTTATTCAATGATTTGAGGTTCTGAATTATGACTGACTAGCGATACAAAAATATTATGTACATAAATATTTCGTTTTTACTTGCAAATCTTATCCACTAGTATTGAGATTAAAATGGATTCAAAAATATTCATTTGTAATTTTAAAAATATTATTGAATGTAAAACAAAAATTTTAACACTTTCAAGATTCAAGATTAAAGTCGAAGATTAAGCTTTTCCGGGTTATTTTGCCGTTTTTGTGGGCTTTGTGTTGCCGACGTTTCGGAGCACATTGTCCATCTTCAGAGGGCAGTGTTCATCTTCAGGGCTTTGGCACTGCAATGTGCTCCGAAACACGGCATAATAACCCAGAAAAACATAATCTGTATTCTGAAGGACAAAACATCCGAACTTTGATCAATTCGATATCTTAGATCCGTTTGACTTTTTTCTACACTGCTGCTTTTGCTAAATTACGATTATGATATCTGCACTACCCACTCTAATCTTTATTATTATAGCTAGGTTATTTTACAATAATTACTACCTGTCAAAAAATCGATATTTTACAATCTTGTTTACGCCCTCAATTTATCGCTCCTAAATCTGTTCTTCGGCTAAAATAAAAAGACAGACAGAGGTCATATTTTGGCACTTTTAAGAGTGGTAAAGTTTATCTGGGTCTTTTTTTAATACACCAGGCGGCCTCCCCAGCATTATGGCTAAGACGCTTTCTTTAGTTTCGACCACCTTTCAAAAAATTCCATGTATTTCTATTTCTCTCAAAACCTGGCTATGTCTTGATTGATATTTTTTATTAGATTCAATAATCAATGATAGTCAATTCAGTAGTCTCCGTGCATAAATGTTACAAATAAAAGATATCAATTCATTTAAAACAAAATCTAAAATAATATTTTTGAAAAATCAAATTTTATAATAATAATTAAGTAATATAATATTATTTTGTTCACCTAGATAATATTTATATAGAAAGTGTAAGTCCCTCTCCAAGTACAAGAACTCATTTCTTTTTTGGAGAGACACAGCGAAAATAAAAACAAATGTCTGTAATTTTTATATGTTAAATAAAATTTTGAAAATTGAAAAAATCTTCAACGGAACAAAACCCTTTCCCCAAAATATCTTCCTATCTTATTCTTTCACTAAATTCCCATTCGATAAAAGATCACCATCTATTTCAACATGTTCTGCCAATAACAATCTTAAAGTAGGTTTCCTCTCGTCCAAACATCACAACATCAAAGCTCATTTCGTTTTACACAATGATGTTTATAGCCCTTTGTGCTAGATAAAGTGTATTTTTGGCTTTCTTAGTAAGCTTTATAGCGTAGGACCATATTGTGTTAGGGCTTAGGGCTCAAGAGACAAACATATTAAATTCATTCGCATGGCGATTTGGCGTATGGACACAGCTGTTAGAATTTTGATATTCCGAAAAGTGACCGCTTGATTCTTTCATTCTATTATCTTCAAAACTATCCCCTTGGTTAATCTATTTATCAAAAACATATCAATATTCTCCTGATTTTAGCGTTCCATTTTTTTCCATTAATAGGCAATTATCTTCTAAAAAGCGTAGTAACTTCGAAACCTATAGCCAGATAAAAGAAAAAAGTACATAATACAGTAGTTTAAAATAAAGACTATCATCATATTCGTTTTACACTTCGATTTCAATGCATTTCAAAAAGCTTAACCTTAAAATCTTAATATTTCATTTTCTATCCCTACAGAGATGAGGTAGAATTCTTTCAAATTCAGGAATATGGATATTCGAGCGTTTACGGGGCTTATGACCTGTCATTGGCTGGGTTAAGTGGCCACTTTATGTACTTCAACATTCCCCAATCCGCTTATTAGCGAATATCAACACCAGGTAACATTTTTTGATTTTGTATATATGTTACGAATCGAGAATCATCCACCAGCGCGTTAAAAGCTCCATCTATGCTGATTGATATATAACTATATTGAAGTTATCCATATTCCTGAATTTGAAAGAATTTTTACCTCATCTCTGTAGGGATATAAAATGAAATATATACCTACTACCGTCTTGCGATAAATCCAGATTTGTGTACAAGTATTTGAACACGTCCAAAGAAATGATGAACCTCCGTTCTTGCAGCATCACATCTAAAACATTTAGCAATTTTTTCCTAATGATTCAAGTTTCAAAGCTTAAATTTCCTAAATTAGCTGCGTAATTGGGTATTTTCCGATTTTCTATTTTTTTATTTTAAAAAAATTGATTGAAAAATAACAATATCAAGGGAATTTTTTTTTTTATTTTTACGATGTCATATGAATTTTCTAGCGCGGTTTGAAATAGCGCTTTTTCAAATCGCTCGCAAAATCCTCCATTTGGCGCGCATGCGGTGTGACGTCACATCAATATGAGCGCTGACTTCGTAATGAATTTACCGCCTTTTTATAATAGACGGGTATGACGTCATTAGCCCAATAACGAGCGTTTAAAAGTCACTCGTAATTCCGTGTTTTTAAAACATAAATTTATAAATGAAAACAACATTTTTGATCATTGTGTTTTATATCGTTGGAATTGTAAAAATATACTTTAAATATTTATAACGTTTTCAAGGATATTCATGCTATCGGGAACAAACCTATTCCAAGCACTGTTATTTTTAATTTACATATTCAAGAAACGCCCTAATGTCTTCTAGTTCAGTTCTACCAGTTCCTGAACTCCGAGGATGTTATTTGCCTTCCAACGCCTCTGTGTCCTGCGGGCTTTTGTTCGGGAAACGCGTCCGGTGGTCCGTTGCGTTGGTTATCTTCCATCCTTGGACCAAACGGAGACGCCCCAGTTGCTCGATCACAGATCAGTACCGACTCGGTAATAAGCGACGTGATAACGATTTCTTACCCATGGATGTTTAACGTTTTCGCGATCACAATGGAACACGCGTTAAAAAAGTTATCGATCGGGATTATTAAACGAGCGCATACTAGTCGCGAGCCATTTCCCGAGATATATCTTATTCGCACAAATCTTCATTCAATCTTTTATTATAATTTAGCCGGTTTTCGGCAAGCCAAATATTGAGAGAAAAGCAGTCGACATAATAAAAAGTCCGACAAGCGCGATGATTTGACGTTTGACGTAAGGCCGCGATATAGCGTAGATCGGCTCCCCTCGGCTCAGATCGTCAATGATCGGCTCAGCGATCGCGGTATTGAACGCTATGTCATTGTGATCGCTCAAATCGTTTAGCGTTAGCACGTGATTAGCACGCTTTTAACTACGTCGATAGTTATCTGTGCTTGAGCTACAGATTTATAATGTATCACGTAAGGTATGTCATCAATGGCTCCTTCAGCTATAATTTAAATAGAATAGTATTTGGTACCTACCGGTGGTTTAGTTCCGACTCTTAAAATATAAAAGGCAACCAAAATGTTAGATTTGACGAGAACCTTTGGCTGGGCACCAAAAATATTAGGTACACAGTCAGTAAAGATTGTTGTATCTTGAATACCACACAATTCCAATTTCTTTTACTTACTGATTCGAATAATTTTACATAATTTTGGTATTCCGTTTAATTTTCATTGTAATTTGTACCCGGCGAAAAAAATTATCTCTGCTGATACATCTTTTTATGAATGTATGTAAATTTACCTGGTAATTATAAAAGTTTTTTTTTATTATTCGCAATGTTATGATTGTTCTTGCCAAGCAAGTACAGTTTCTGTCATGATGTTTTATTACCCACTTAAATTACATAACATTAAATCAAAGCGAGAATTTTATTTACATAGCAAACATAATAATATGCTTACGGGAAATTAATAATACCAATTTATTTGTCTGTAGTCTTCAAATATTTTTTTAACAATTTTTTTATTTCTAACCTTTTTGAATCTTTTTTTTTCTTCGTTATATTTCCTAACATCAACCGTCCCAATCCGCTGATTACTACCGAACAGATATTTTTTGTTAATTTTAACGTAAATTTTATTAACAACAATTTTAATGTTACTGGAAATTACTGGATTATACCCATGTTGGGCTGATATCAGATATTATTGATTTCACTTAACCCAGCCAATGACAGGTAATAAGCTTGAAACGCCAAGATAATCCACACTCGTTTCCAGAGTTTCTCTGTCTCTGTTGGGATATCAATAATAACTAAATTTTATTGTTCACTTCCTCCCGAGTTTAGAAAATAAATGTGTTTGATTTTTTCTACCAAATTTATTAGAGAAATATTACACACGTATCGTATTATGAAGATAGTGTCCATTTGGGATGCCATATTCCTTATAACAACTTCCTTTTCTAACGGAAATTCCTTTTACGTTTCATTCTAAAAATATTTTTGCACCGACTGCAATATCATAGTCGGCTGTCAAATCATAATAATATAATACAAATATGCAACATAATGATGTTTTCTATGTACGTAATAATATATGAATGGATCATGGCGTCATTCATATAGATATGTTTGGTCGTATAAAGTGACTCGCTATGATTACTAAGAATCAACTTATCCTTTTTAAGGCCGTTACATTTGCATAAGATTCGTATTTGTTCTCCCAGTGACATCACTACTGGTGACCTAAAGTGTTCATCACTTCGTTAGGCTTGTAATTAATAAATAATTAATATTGGTATTATTATTTATGATTTATTTTATTGTTTTTAAGCCCATAGGGCTTTTACAAAGACATTTTTAAATGATTACACAGTAGGTAGCTATTCATTACCGCCAGAGATGGCATCCAGACACTGTTCCTTAAAATGCACTAGATTTGTGTGTTGAAAATATCAATATTGTTAGCTTACTTGTTAGCCAGTGCGTGCATTCGTCGTAAAGGTGAGTTTGCACTGTAATTGGTCGACGATTGGCTACAGTAAAATAGTGCGTTACTACGGGTAACTCGACCAGGCACTCGTATACTAATTAAATTTGTTAGTTGACAACAATCAAACATAGATTTTAATACTTTGAACAGAAAGAGCAAATCATTTACTATTCTTCTATTTCCTAATGTTTGTATATTCAAAATGTTCGTATATTATGGAAATTAACGAATTTTTAGGTTATTTTTCATCATTATTATTGACTAATGCTACTCATTCACTACTCATTTTCATCTTCCTCATTTTCTTTTTTTTTCTCACTCTTTCGTTCTTTTGTTTTATTTTCTTTTCCCATGTTCTTCGTTTTGTTAATTTTGAGCCCCGTATTTCGTTGCTTTTTAGACACAATTTGTTCACGAAATGCATAATATTCAATTCTCTTGATCATTCGATTGAATTATTTGAATAAGACAATAACCTGTTAACCAATCTATTTAGGCACAAAGCTCTTTCTCCTTTTCCATCATCATGGCCTGTTACTTTCAAGATCTTTGTTGCTAATAAGACAATAACCATTTTTGTCTTTTTAGTTTCTAGAGAGTAAGTACAAACCACCTCCTTTCCTATTCATTCTCTTTTCGTAATTGTCCTCCATCACCACATCTTTTTCATTGCCTCCTATACGTATATTATTATACCATATCCGCTCCCTGTGTAGAGCATATGGAATCCACAAACTGCCTCCAGGCCAAGCGATCGGCCGCCAGCTCCCGTGCATCCTCTCAAGTCAAGTCCACGTCCCGCAGCTCTGACGCAAACTGCCGACGAATTGTCAACAGTGGACGACCAGGACGCCGAGAACCTGATGCCTTGTAAAATAGGCAAGCATGGTTAAGGCTCTCGGGAGGCATACGTAGTATATGGCCTAGCCAGCCGAAACGCCTTCGCCGGATGACAGTAGATACCAAGGGTTGCTGTGTCCGTTGCCTCACCTCTGTGTTCCTTACAAAGTCAAACCACTGCACACCTAAAATTATTCTTAGACACCCATTCTCAAATCTAAGAAGTCTGCTGTCTTGGGCCCTGGTTAGGTGCCACGATTCGCAGCCATAGAGGAGAACAGGAGAACCTCTTATATATAATTAATTGAATTGAAAATAGATATCATTTAAATTTACAACACATGGATTTTGACTTTTCATATGAATGCTGTTATACTAATTTGTATGCAAAAATTCGATTAGTTGTCAAAATAAAACAAAACTGTTTTGACTATTTATTTGCATCACTACGTCCACATAATATATTTATTTAATCATACCTTGATACTTTTAATTTTTGGTTTAATGTCGAATTTTAGGTCATATGAAGGTTGTTACTAGTCTATTTGTGTAATTATTGTGTGCAATTTCACTAGCTCACTTATGAGTAATATATCAATTTATTTATGTGGTTAATTATGAAGCATGTCCTCCTTAGCAAGACCATTAATCAATACCCCAGTTCCAATGACCAGAATTTTCTCTCATTATTATAGAAAATGTCCACCTCCATATTGTACGTTACATGACCAATCTTAGATTTCCCGGACTTGATTCTTCTCTAACAATAATTATTAGTTATCAATAATATTATTCTTTACACAGTATATACAAAAATAATAAGCTTGGTTGTATTCCCACTACTATTTCACTTTTAAAGTGTGATGTGAATTCCACTTGGAAATTATCACGTAAATTGCTCATGGTTACATGTCATTATTTTATACTTTACTTTTATAACTTGTTTTGGTTTTTTCGTAAATAAATTAAAACGCTTATGAGGAATTCTAAAATTTTAAAATTGTTTTCATTTACACAACGAAAATTCAAGAGTTTACTTGTATTACGAAACTTTTCAAAACTACATAAAATAAATTAATATCAATAATTGTTAAAAATTCTACTCATTCCAAAAACTGGCACAGTGGCGTAAAGTGTTACGAAAGCACGGCGCAAACATTTAAACAATAAAAGTAGGCGATATTCTCTGTGCAGTTTTTGTTCAAACACATTCAGAGACGATTTTTTATGGTAAATTCGTGACGTAGACAAAAAAGGAAATTTAGCTGAATTAAAAAACGTACTTGATAAAAATAAAAAAAATAACAAAATCTTTGTAATAATATTATTTGAAATATAAGCTTCATTGACAATAATTATTGTTGACACACAGCGAAGCGATGGATTAAGATGTAATTTCTTCTTGAGATACCCTTTAAAAGAGTCATTCGCCTTCCACTAGCTTGTTTCATATCCCCTTCACATATTTTCACCAATTTGATTTTAAATTACAGTGTATTAATCAATTTCTGTATCGCGATTGTTTTCCTCGGCCCATGATTTGGGCATTAAGATCACCATCTTCGTAATGTCTAAACGGCTCTGTTTAGTTTCGTGCTGTCGAACCACTTTCCTTTCTAAAAATGCGTTTATTTTTCCAACGAAAGTGAGGTGAAGCAATTGATTGACAGTGATGAGAGGAAAATATACGAAGGGACGAATGGTGATGATCGCGGAACAAAACAATAACAAATTATCTGATCGTTTAGATCAGAAATTTTTGCTACAAGTTAAGATTAATTATTAATAACTGATAACATTTCTCTTGATAACAATATTTTCTATTAATCAATATCTAATCTACGATATGATTAAGTTTTAGTAAATATATTGATTGCTTTTTCTTTAAATACTCCACCATTGTTCTTAAAAACGCGATTCGTTATTGTTTCTGTAATGGATGGTTGTATTGCTGTTATTGATATCTTTAAGCATCCACATACTTGTCTTAAAATTCACAAAATTCGCAGAACACTCATCTTAAGTAATGAGTTAGTATTGTGAATGACATCTATATAGCCCACTCTTTTTGCGGATTGTTCTGTATTTTGCGTAAATAACACTGTAAGTATAAAATGAGCTTAACAGACAAACATATAAAATTTAGTATTTGTCTTAAAGAATTTTGACACATTCAAAACTAAAGATGTATATATTTTTGTTATTTTGTTTCCTTTACTTAATTCTATGGGCTGGATCAATTATTTTCTAAATTGTGATTTTAAATTTTTGTATTCAATAACCAGACCTCACTCAGACCTCATTTTGTATTCAATAACCAGAATCAAAGTATACAAACTTGTATTATTTGTCCGTAAAACTTGAATCAATCGTATTTATTTACAAATCTCTGTCTGTTTTATTATACTTAAGGCCCTGAGATCTCGGAAAACCGAGGAATGTACTTGGTTTTTAAGTATTTTTATGATATTTGTTCGCTACTTACTGATGCCATGCGCGTATTTGTCAAGTGGTGTTACGGTAAACATAGATAACCTTAACTAATTCTACTCTGGAAGTCTACAACTAAGGTCTACCATTCTACCACCATCTACCAGGGTCCCCTAATCAACAGGAATACAATGAATTCAGATATTTCAGAAATATCCCATAGGCATGAATCGAACTGACATCAAAATGGAATCCAAGTTTTTCATTGATACTCGTACTAAATACCACTAATTATGGTGATGCAGCCTGCCTCTTGGCATAGCTCGCCTGTGGAGATTCTTCCTCCATCTGGAACAATCTTGTCGAGTTATGCAGGAACTACTTCTCATCTGGTCTGACGATTCTGTGGCCAAGCCACTCCATCTTGTCGGTTGACGACAATCCGACCTTTTCTAATTGACAGATCTCAGTAGGGCAGTAAGAAACTGTACAAGGCATATTTTCATTCATCATCATGTGCCTCTTTATTCTTTATTTCATGTGGAATTTTGTTTGTTTTGTATTATATTGGTTGTGTTTGGGTTTCTAACGTATTTTTTGTTTGTTTTCTAGTCGCCCACGCTTCGGCGAGCGGCCGGCAGATGTCGCCCTGATCGCCGTCCTACCACCTTCGCTTGGCGCTCTCCATCCAAAAGGTAAAAACACATATTTTTAAAAACGTTAGTCCATCAACTAAATTCTTTGCTTGCCATATAGCTCATGAAGCGCTTTAACCTTCTTGAAGATGACATTCCAATTTTTTCGATATTAAGTTTTCTGCTCCCAGCAATCTCTTTCGCCCAGTTTATCCAGATCAGCCAACACATTATCTATGTTACGCTGTATATTTAAATTCTTTGGTCTATCTGTTTTTCGTCAGCGTGCAGTTGTGGTCCACCGGGATTAATTACCCTGGTGGTTATGGTTTTATGTGGGCACAGAAAGAGAAATGAAAGATCCTTACAGTTTTACAGTGCACATTTATTACACAGAATTTATAGAAGCAAATACAATGAAAATACAATAAACTTAACTAATTAAACTACGATTGAAATGGATAATGGAAATGAAAAAAATGATTTAGTTGGCGGGAAGAAAAAATGAAGTCACGCAGAAGGTTGAAATATCTCTCGGCTATTGTCCGAGCGTGTTCGGTGTAGTTTGGCTCGTTCGTTCGTCTAGCGTCGCCCGCGTGACGTCATTTCTTCCGCCACACAGTATAACCTAATATCATATTTGAAATATTAATTTATAAAGACATGTACCGCTACCTGCTGCTATTGTAGATTTCAGTAAATCTCTCTCCGACTGAAAGCTTAGAAAACAGTTTTAAACGGAAAACAACTGTATGGAGATGAATAAATCTTAGTTTTTATTTAAGCGGTTATTTTTGTGTCGTGTTTTTTGTACTTCATTTGTTCTCTTTAAAAAGTCACTCTTCTCCATTATCGGCTCTCCCATCGATTTCCATTTGCTCTACTATGTTGCCGCTATCAATAATTAATATAGTATTCTTTATTAGTATTTTGGCAACACACCTGCCTTGATATGTAGGCGAAAACCTGTCTCAAGGCAGACTGGTTAGAAATGCGGTTACTATACGCACTGGATTTGCAGACCTGATGGAAAATGTATACGCAATATGCAAGTTCTTACGGAACTGATTTATGAAATGTTCGATAAGAAAAATGCGGATTTGCTGTCAGAAAGAGCAATCCAAGATAATATGAATACAAGTTTCAGCTGTGGGAATTATGCTAACTGAACTTGTTAAATATGTGTATTGATTTGAAATGGTAAGAATTTTACTCAATTTCTTAAAATGGAATGTGTTAACCATCACGCCATTTCTCCGAAGGGGTAGGCAGAGAGGATGGAACGCCACACCCCTCTGTCTTGGCACACCTCCCTTGCTTCCTCCACATTCATACATCTTCACGTGCGATTATTCCGACCTTTCACATGACCACTTTCATATACTTGATCATGCCATGTCTTTCTCGGCCTTCCTCGACTTCTGCATCCAGACACATTGGCATCGTGAATCCTTTAAGCCGTTCTTTCATCATTTATTCGCTACACATAACCGAACCATCGTAAAAGACCTTTCTTCATTTTGTCGATAATAATTATCTCAGCCCTGCATTCTGCTCTAATTTAGGGCACCTATCATACATGGTTTTTCCATACATTTGCCTGAGAGATCACATTTCAACAGCATTCAATCTACTTTCGTATTTTTGTTCTAACTCCATGCTTCGCTTCCATACTTTAGGGATTATGGTTAGTACCAGGACTCCGTTGTGAACTGCTAATTTATCATCTTCCGAACTATGTAAATTATTAATCTTATTTGCCAATGATGATTCCATGACTTTTATGAAATGTGTTCTATCGCTTGGTTTATCATGTAACTAAATGAAATAAATAAATAAATTATTGTATCCTTTTTGTTCTAAGGTATCTGTATTTTGAGCTCAGAGGATGTTGTGCTCTTTTGTGCGGTTAGTTATTTAATCCTAGGCTAAAAAACACAAAAATCGGATACAATTATTTACTATTTATCTTTTATATATTAATAGGCTGCCTTGACATTCTTAAAATGTAATTATTCTACATTCTACAACTTTTAGACTTGAAGTATAGTAATTTAGCTATTGCAGTATGGATATTACTCGCGTGACTAGTAATTACCATTTTTATCTTGTGAACGATAAGAAGATGCCCATTGTTTGCATCATACTGCATAACAGATCGGTCCCCGTTCTAAAAAACAATGCAGTCTTTAATTTCGTAGATATTACTGTTTGCACATAAGAGTTTAGTACATATTTCACCACGCTTCGTTATTTAGCTGCACTGCCTCTTACGCTAAAGAATTATTTTTCATTATCTGGTGTTTTCAGCGCTAACCGCAAATAAGCACTTACCTATTTTACTGCCACCCCTATTTTAACTTCCTGGATATTACTATTTCACCATTATGTAATAAATAACTCGACAAAGAAGCGAAGATGTTCCTCTGTTTTATGGGATCAATGCCCTACGGACAAGTCAGTCGTTTTTTCGAGAACAAATTTACAACCCTGTGACTTCTGTTGCCACATTTATTACATCAAATTGCTGGAATCTATTGCTGAATTCACTGTCTTTTTTTTTTACTCTATCATTTTCTTTATCGGCTGTCTAAGAAGTTTACAGCTTCCAATAACTACAAGATTAACGCTAGGTCATAAACAGCTCCGCAAATCATGGCGAGCGTAGATCTACTAGATACAGTACTTTATTCAGCTAAATGTTCCGTTTTACAGATCGTGTTAACTCAATTGATGCGGAATAGCTCGTTAGCACTTCGTTTAACAGCAGTGTTTTTAACCTCTTCTAAATCTCAATTCAATCTTTCAACGTGCTTCTTATTTGCCATTAATTAAGTAAACATATCGCGCCTATCACAGATTGTCTTCGTATATCGCCGGAGATATTTTCTAATAAATGCTTTATTGATTAAACATTCGTATACATACCGAGGATGTTTAAATCAATTTACATTCTTGGTGCATACCTTACCAACATCAACAGTTAAATGCTTGTGCCTACTTAATACTTAGCGAAAAGATAAATATTATTTTAACAAGATAAATTGTACGTTAGGAATGCATGTTGGATGAGGGGAATATTATTGATAATGATTCTATCATTTGATTAATGTGGCTCGAAAAGCCGGGACTTTCTGTTTGAGGTGCTCCCTAATTGGACGGAGTTTTTTTCAATGTTCCAAATTAGCAAATATTAGCAAATTTATTAAATAAACCTTAAAAATGGTCATAGTCAAGCTCTAGCTTAAAAATCATTCATAAAGATTTATAGAAAAAAGTACGATTTTGCAGACATTTTACGACAATAGATATTTAGGCAAATCTTTAACTATACCTACTTCTTCCGTTGTTTGATTTTCGACTTAATCGTAGTTAAGCTTATTGTTGCAGCGCTAGAGTTTAAATTTCTTTTACTATATTTTCCCGAATTTCACCATTGATTCTTCATATATTCTTCCGATTTTGGGGGATGGTTAGCAGCAGATACCTACCCGTATGACGTTGTGTTTTGATATTTTTTGTCTGCTCCAAAATGCCTTGGCGGGGTCGTTCTCAATGCTGCTGTGCCAAGCCAAAGCAATAATACAAAAGTTCCATACTAAGACTTGTCAAATTCCTGAAATATTGTCAATACTATTGGCTCTAGATGCGTACAAGTTAGACAAAAGTATTTTTTATTTTACTCTGTTAGGCTTGGGAATGTAGTATGGTTTGTACCCTTTAATTTTCAGTCATGTTTCTACTTCCATTGCTCTATTATTATTGAACTCATATGTTATCAATTTGCAAAAGTGTTTTCTCTTAATTTATTCGTAATTATCTAATTCGCGTCATCATCATTATCGTTATTTGCTAAGTCTGTGCGTGCTGTACATTCATTTCGTTCTTCCTCTGGCATTGATACTTCCGCTCCGGATTTCGTTTGATAAATTCTCCAACGTAACCGGAATGAAGCCTCAAGCCAATTATTTGCTCTCAATTCGCAATAAATCCGTACCGTTTTAGAGTCGTGCATTTACAATATATCGAAACTGCAGACAAGGCTGCAGCTCCCCATAACGCGACTTCCGTTACGGTGCGGTGATTTAGGTGTCCGTTAAATAACAAAGAAAAGAAAAAGAATGTCAGAGGTCATAAACACCAACTAGTGATGCGATAATCGATTAGAAGGATTACGAAATCACAATTGGGTTCTTCCCGATTTTTAATTTTTAATTTAGAAAAATTACAATATCGAATTTTTTAGCGCAGTTTGAAATAGCGCTTTTTCAAATCGCTCGCAAAATCCTCCATTTGGCGCGCACGCGGTGTGACGTCACAGCAATATAGGCGCTCACTACGGAATGAATTTCACTCCTTTCACGGTAGACGGGTATGACGTCATTAACCAACAACGGGCGTTAAAAATCATTTGTATTTTCGTGTTTTAAAACATTCATTTATAAATGAAAACAACATTTTTATCATTGTGTTTTATATCGTTGAAATTGTAAAAATATACTTTAAATATTTATAACGTTTTTAAGAATATTCGTGTTATCGGGAAGAATCCTATTGTTTTTCAGAATTAGTTCAATATTCCTGTATTTTTTACAAATATTAATAATTACGTATTCTCATGAAATGTATGGATTTACTTGATCCGATGATTAACTGCTCCAGTGGCGGTTCATTGGGACAGAATGATGTATTTTTCTTTCAGTAAAAATATTTGGGTCCAAAGAGCTTTTAAAAAATATTACTGATTATTATTATAATTCTCTGAGATCGAACCCAAAAAACCTATTGGATCCCGAAAATATTTTTATTTAATTTTTTTACATATTCAAAGGACATTTGCCTGTAAAAAAGATCACTACCAAAAATCGATATTGATTTTGATTATTTTTTGCGCATTTGTTCTTGGTTTTAAAAAACAATTTTGACATCACCACATCAAATGGTTTTTCTTCTTATTTGTATAAAACTAGTTTTTCTTTGAAGTATTTTCTAAGAAACCTTTTTTTCGTTTTTCAGAGCTACTGGCAGACGAAGGGCCAAGAAGCAGCTTCGTCAATGTCCAGAGACCCTCGCCTCCGTCAACCAATCGGAGTCCGACTTGGCGGAAGAGGAGCCAGCTCACCATGACCACTCCAACACTCCACTGACCACAAACATCGAATGCACCCAACCCACAAACGAACGACTTTCCTTCACCGACGATTTTAGAAGTAAAAACGATAGCTTTAGGATCGCAAACAAAACAAACCACGAGTATCAGAGGCATTCCGCTAGTTACTGCACTAACTGTGGGGATTATGTCTCACTTCTTCTAGATAACTCATTTCGGTCACTCCCTAATTACTCATTAGGAGAGCTAGACAACCCCTGTATAGATTTATCTCCGGAAAACAGTTCTGGCCCGATATCCTTCGACTCTGGTATAGAACAACCTTACAAAGATACGAGAACATCGAATTCTAGTCCAATCGCTTCATCGCCTTTCAACTCTGCATCGAAACCTAGCTCACCTAAATTATCAATAGTCGAATATAAGTCATGGGAGAAAACTCCCGATGTAGATGATAGACCCCAATTGGTTAGTAGTAATTTAGAGAGCCTACCGGCTAAAACACACAAGTACTGTTGAAACTCAGACGGACTGGGTTCCTTACAGAGTACTAGTCATTGAAAGAGATCAAGTTGTGCCAGCCAAGTCTATATTCGACCCTCCGAGACAGGTAGAGAAGTTCGACAGGAAGGTTAATGTTTTGAAAGTTTGGAAGAACTCACGGAGAAACATCAAGGAGAAGAAGTCATGGCTGAAATACTCGTCTGCTTCTTCAACTAACGCTGAAGAAGATCAAGAACGAGTATATCATTCTGACTCCACACTCGACCCGAGATTAGAAATCATCATGCCGGTTGGAACTAGTAAGTTTTTTCGCCCTAACTTTTCATTCTAAAATAAATGTTTCAACATTTTCAGCTTGTACCTATAGAATACTTGCACACAAACACTGCCTACCTAATTTTTAAAATGCAATGGGCTTTTATATAATTTTTTATTGACATTATAATGAGATGAAGAAAACACTAATATTTAAGCAGTTACTCAAAACATTTTATTAACCCATCGGCATATCAGCCGCCAAAATGCAAATATTTGAATGCATTATTGTTAAATACTATGACTCAATTTTATTTATAAATGCATTAAAAAAATCGATGTACAAAAAATATGCATAATAAACAAATAAATGATCTCACTCCAAGTAAGGCTCATTTTGTAAATATGTACCGTGCCATTCATGCAAAATGCTTAAACAATTCGCAAAAAGAGTGGGCTGTATTGATTTCATTCATAATACTAACCCGTTCCTTGCGATCGGTGTTCTGCAAATTTTTTGAATTTCACGTCAAATTAACAGCTTCCTCCAGAAAGTAATTTATATTTCTCTCTTCCAGGTTTTGAGAACTCTGCGATGAAGAGCAGCTTCTCGCTGTCTTCTCTGCAGGGGGCTGTCGGGGGTACAGGAGGGGTAGAGGAAGCCCTTCAAAGCTCCACCCAATGGAACGGCCATATCTAGCAGAAACGGGGGCTAATATGCTAGATTAACAAACTGAGAGGTAGAAGGTAAAATGGAGTGCGTTGGTTTACTATTCATGATCTCATTCCTTTGATTGCTGACTAGGTCCCAATGAAATATATATTTCAGTGTGATTTTTCACATAAAGATATTTCATATGTGATACCTTGGACCAGTATGAAACATAGGACAGAGATCATTTATTTATTTATTTTATAATTGATTTATTTATAGATATTTGACGGCGCATTAAAAATGCTAGTTAAACGATACATAAATTGAGAGAATAGAAGCTAAATTGTGACAATTATTTTTTACATGGGTGCGTTAGTTTACTATATTTAAAGGAAATATATTATCTGGAATGATCTCATTCCATATTGATATGACTTTTGCAAAAATGATGTAGATCCACCAGTTTTCAGGACTACATAATATAAATAAAATAAAAATAAATATAATTAAAATAAAAATACCTGTGTGAGTAAAGGAAATTGTAAGAGTTTTTAAAGAAAATAAATCAATCACGATCATTATGTTATTCACATCAATCTAAAAACATATTCAAAACACATAGTTTATAAGCTGGTAATCCTATCTCAGTACTCGACATGATTGCCGACTGTTTGGATTCTAGAAAATAGAGTTTTGTTGTGCGTTAGTTCGAATATGATATATTTTGGACCAGTATATTAAAGACAAAGGTTCAGGGGAATCATAAGTTTGATTTTATGTATTAAAATTGATGGATAAAGTTAGTAAAGCTCAACTGGGATGCCTAGCCTTGAGTGATCTTAAAAATTAAATGTCCAGTAATATAATTAGTTAAAGTTTAAAGCAACTTTTATTGTCAGTTCAGTCAGTTTAGCCCAGGAAGAGGTGGATGAAGTGTGTGGAAGTTAACTGGAGCAAGATGGGGGGGGGTAGGAACTAAAGAAGGATCGCCCGTTAAAGGAGCTGCTGGAGACAATGCATGGAGAAATCTCACCCCAGGATGTAGTATCAAGGAGAAGGTCAATGTAATAATGTTATTCATTTGTGAATTTCAGCAAAGATCCAAACCGTGAGTTGTGGAGAAGATCATGGGGTTCCACTAACAGTAACCAGAGTGGACATTCTCTGTCTTCAGCCACCCTCGCAGCTAAAGATGACTTCTGGGCGGCCCTCCAGCACAACTATAACTATATCATGGACAACCAACTGATTGACTCTTGCAAGGTCAGTACATAATAATATCATCGTGTCTACAAAATCTGACACACAATTTTTTATAATCCAGTGTTTATCTATGTACAAGGATTTGGACACACTCTAAATTTTGTGTTTTTGAAGATTTTGGGTTAATTACTTCTTTGAGTCTCTCCATTTCAATGTACCTGAAAAGCAAGTGATATTATACTAGTATGAATCTCATGGTATAAATCTTATAACAGTTTAAATAATTGGTTAACTTTCTTTTCCAACATTCAATGCAGAGATCAAAAATAAAACAACTCAAAATCTCCTAAAAACTGAGTCATTTGGTCAAGGGTAATGTATTTTAAATCAATTTCGCCAGTTTTTATGATAAATTAATGGCACAAATATTTTTTTAAATTTCTTGCAGGCACAGAGATGACACTAAAATTTTACTTGATTTGATATCACATTTTTTCATATTTGAATTTACATTTCAAAACTTACTCCAATTAGAGACCAAATTCAATCAGAAAAAAATTGCTTAAACCTTCAACTACTAAAAGTTTTTTCAACAGGTTGATTTGCATAAGCCTTTTTAATCATTTAAACATCTAATAATGAGTTATGAGACTTACTAGACCCCCATTCACGTAATTTCCAGGAAGCGAATGGAGAACTCAGTGCAGAAACTACACCCTGTACCTCCCTAACACTACCGAAGGATCTGCCATCCTGTAACAGCCAGTGGGGCCTGGGACAGTTGATAGCCGACTTCACCGACCTCTGCCAGTGGTTGACCAATATGCAGGAGGATGTGTACGCCACTCCGGAGAACTTGTCCAACAGGAATCTCAGAGTTGTAAGGATATTGTTATTTATTTATTACCCCGTTTATCTCATCACACTGTGCATAGAGTTGCTCGTATGTAATAATGTGACGCATAAATGTCTTAGAGGGAAAGTAGCATTTTACTTTAGTATACGGTAGGTAATCATTCAATTTTTTAAAAGATTTAATCTTTAATCTATTATGACTGCGATACATATACATATATGCAGATATTTTCGTGATGGGTGCCCTGGTGCTACCAAAGAGGAAGGTTTACACAGACCTTGCTTACTGACCACCTTCCAGGCTGTTATTGATCCGAAGATTATACACCGTTTCCCACGATGAGACCGCGAAACTCCAGAGGGTGATTATTCATGATATTCTGAGAAAAAAATCTTAATAAAGTTTTAAAAAAAACTCAATTCTAATTTCTTAAAAAAATGATTAAAATATGAATAAAAATTCACGCGTGTAATACCGTCCATTTTTGAACTGGCTAAACCACGTGACCTGCACTGATATGAAATTCGAATTTTGAATGTCCGCACCAGAGCTGACCCCCAATTCCCCGCCCACCGCCACCCCGCCACCGCTAGCATTTCAAACAGAAGCCTGTATTCATAGTCGCTTTTTATTAATACTTTTTTTAAAATTAATTTATTAAAAATGCCCGGATCAAAAAACTTTATAAGGATTTTTTCTCAGAATACCATGAACAATCACCCTCCGGAGTTTCGCGGAACTCATCGTGGGACACGGTGTATTATCAATCTCATTATAAAATGGTGCATTTTCATACAGTTTTGTGATAAAAACCTGTAAAATTACTGACCAATGAACTTTCAATTCACATTTTGCCATAAATTAAATGAGGACCTCTTTACTGTGTCACTTGAAAATTAGATTTCAAAAATACTTTTTTAATATTTCAGGTCCGAATGGCTGAACTAACAGCGCACGAATATCGGCGCAAGCGTTTCATGGAGCAAACTGCCGGAGTCCTGGCCAGGGGAGGTGCTGCAGCCCGTGCTGAAGTCACCTGGAGAGCTCGTCACCTCGCTCTGAAGTGGGACAGTGTCCTGCACGCCATGAGCCCCGAACATGCCAGCTCTAACCACACCGGATCAGGTAAGGAAGGCAAAAAGCTGTGAATGAGATTTAGTTAGTATCTAAATGAATGATGAATGTTTCGGTAAATTCAGTTTTTAATAAATAGTGATAATTATTATTTTATTTTATTATATTGGAATTCATCCGTCTTCGAAAGACGATAAGGATGCAGCACTCTACACGAAGGCAGCCAAGAAAAACAGCTGCTCTAGCGACTATGTAATCCTATATTAAAGTCCTGTACATATAGTCGACCACATCTCTCACACCTTCAGGTTGTGGGGAGGATCCAGTTGGTCACTGCTTCCCTCATCTAAACTCTAATAATATTAATCTAAAATATACTTAAGATGGATACCAAGGCTTGTACTTATAGCATGGGATCAAATTAGCAGCGCACACTAAAGTGGATGCAAAATGGGGCTTTTTTTTTTTACAGAAAAGAGAGACAATAAAATTAAAGCTGGGTCCGCTAATTCCCTAGAATTATAAATGCTCTAATTACTAATTGTTTGTTTTTCTCTGCTACATTTAGTTATCCTGAAAAATTTAATTAAAAAATAAAAAAATTTATCCCCCTATTTCCCTACAAAATAATTTAAAATAGGTTTATGTGATATTTTTTCAATACCTTTGTGGCTGTTAGTAAATCCTAAATATCATTTAGGAACCTTAGTTGTCACATAAGGAGTGTGTATTATATATTATGTTTCCCATACAAATAGAAGAGACAAATAAAAAGTAACAGATTACTGTAATTGATTTTGAATTCATACAGAACCAATAAATAAATTCATTTGTTGTACACTAGTCAAGCGAAATGAGTTTGCAATGCGTTTTATTTTTTTTTTTCTAGATGCTGAACATGAAATGAAATGTCTCCGTCGCTGGCTTCGTGAGATGGAAGGAAGACTTCCTCCTTTGAGCCTGACAGCCGCAGCAGGATGGTCCGGCTTCAACTTAATCAGAAAGTTCTAGAGCACGAGGTTAGTCTAAAACTTTATTACAAAAATGTCAATATGTATGATGACCTCAAGCAAATTTGTTTGTCCCAAATCTTTTTATTTCAAAATAATCATTTGTGAAGCCATTAAAATATCACAATAATGTATCTTTACTTATTCGTTATAAAGTACTTCGTTTTAAAAATGAAAATTAGGAATTCCTCAATTTACTATATATGGTAATTCAATAGGCTAAATTTAAATAACATTGAGTTTACTGACATCTGTTGATAAAATGTACTTTTTGAACTAAAATAGTGTTGCACGTATTGGATATATGTTGATAGAAAACCTTGGATATATCTTAGAAACCAACCTTTTTTACCAACAATAGTAATAACAATTTAGCGGTATTTACTTATACCTAGATTAATGCAATAGATGGCGCTCGTTGCTGTTCAACATTATTAATTTTATCCCAACCATCATCACATTTATGAAGGGAAGTTTACACATCGGGTCAAATGCGAAACGTTTTAGAGAATATACACATATAAAAGACATAAGCACTATGCATTCTTACGGCATAAAGTCCGTAAACATTAACATAGGATCACTTCGACTGCTTCAAGGAAGACAGTAGTTAGTTAAATTACAGATTTTTATGAAACCAAATAAATGTTTATTTAGGTATTATATATTATCTTGGGTCAGGTATAAAAAATTGTAAAACTTACATAAATATGTTTTCTTTCTCTTTCTAACTGGGTTTAGTATTTTCAGAGATAGATACCTACTTAATGATTTAAAACCTTCAGAAATACAATAGAAGCAAATAAAAAACTTCAAATTCGGAGTTAATGTCCTCTTATTTGGAACAATCGGCTTGTAATGTTTGTTATCTTTAATTCCTTGTTACCTTAGCAATTTTTTTTTACGTCAGCATTTTAGTAAAAAATACTAATAAAAAAACAGTCTGTGTTAAATTCAATTGTATCATCATCAACATTGCATAATGTCAGTTCCGTATGTTGAAAATATTAAAATTAAAATTGTAAAACTGTAAAACAGATTAATATATAAATTGCGTCTTGAACCTTTTTTGAATGTGATTATTATTCTGATTTTGGGAGAGGATAGGGTTTTCTTACTTCCGCTTCCTCTAAGACTTTTACATAATAATATTATGGTTACGAGCAATCAAATACAGTTTTTGCTGTTTTTCTTTCACACTTTTTAAACCAATCAGTTACGCCAAGACTGATAGTAAGGCACTGTCAGATATTCGAAAAAAAAAACACATGTTTTTCACAAAACATGTATTCATCATTCATCATCATCATCTATCAATTTCAGAATACCGCCTGATACATTTAACTGTTGAATGATAGATTTAGATGAATCCAGTCTTTTCATTTTGATAACCAATTCAATTATGAAATTTACAAATCCTGGTTTATCTTTCAACTTTGTGCATTAGTGACATTTGTGTTTATAAATATATGGGATGTTTTATTTTGAATACATCGTAATTTAATGGTGATCAATGAGGCCACAGGTTATATAAACAATAGAAATTTTAACAGATTTAAAATCTAAAAAAAATATCAAATTATCTTCAATATTGTTTTTTTTGGTCCTTACCTGAACTAGTATATTATGATGTAGGTAAGTATGGGAAAGAAGTTCATTTTTATAACACAATTGAGTCGTTTAATATCAAAGGCGGAAATGTAGGTCTGACAAATTTTCGGCAATATAAAATTGTGTATTGATTGTAAACTTGGTAAGATTTCTGTTTTTCCGTTCATCAAAAGCATTCCGAAGTACCGCAGATTAAGTGAAATTGCATGCATTCTTATTAAAATGCTGTTTTTTATTTTGTTTTCTTTATGAATAGTATTAATTTGAGTAAATAAATTATATTTGATAACAATTAAAAAAAATTTATTTAAAAAAAATAATTTAGTACTTACTCAATTTTCTCAAAACTATGGGTCAAATCAATAATTTTTATTTAACATATTTTTATTATTATTATTAAACCATATCCGCAAATGTGGAGCGTATGGAATCCACAAACTGCCTCCAGGCCAAGCGATCGGCCGCCAGCATGGGTCCAAAGTCAAGTCCACGTTCTGACGCAAACTGCCGACGAATTGTCAACAGTGGATGACCGGAACGCCGAGAACCTGATGCCTTGTAAAATAGGCAAGCATGGTTAAGGCTCTCGGGAGGCATACGTAGTATATGGCCTATTTAACATAATCGACTCCAAATATTATGTAGATTCACCGGTTTCCCGCTTGTACATCGAGTTTTGTTACACTAGTGTTATTTATTGGAAATCAGCAACCATAAACATAATATTATAAAGCATACAATATAAATGAGCTGATCACGAGGCCAATTACAGATTTCACATTTTATGAATGTAGCCAGAATCATTTTAAACAATTATTTAAACATTTGAAAAAAATAAGCGAAATATACATAATGCGAAATTTGTTATACATGGTTATCAAACAATCACTAAAATAAACCAGATCCTGTCTCGTGGTAGTTTGTTATACTTAAAATTTTGTCCTAGCTTTTATTTTCTTGATTGTATCTTATTTTAATTGTACCTGTGTATATATGTGTTAGAATAATTTTATGTTTGAAATGGAGTTAAGTCTGTAAATAAAATTAAATAAATAAAAAAAAAAAATAATATGATTTAAAAATCGGTAGAATTTGCTGGACCGAAAAAATACTCAATAGTCTTTAAAACGTAGCGTTGGCGGCCTCCGTAGCGTAATGGCTAAGACGCTGGACTCACGATACGGAGGTTCCGGGTTCGATTCCCGGTGAGAACACAAAAATCAAAAGTGATTTTTCTCAAGCCTGGGTGTTTGTGACGTTGTTCCCCTCTGTAATTGGGCCTCCTGGCCTGTTGAGGTGGTTAAAATTAAAAAAAAAAAAAAACAGTCTAGGGAAAGGGGGTGGGGCTTTCATTGTTTCATGGGCGGAATGGGGAATGTTGTAATACTCAAGTGGCCACTTAACAGGTCTTTAGCTCTGTAAACGCCTAGATAATCCAAATTCGTTTCTAGAGTTTCTCTGTCTCTGTTGAGATATAAATAATATTTTAAATGTTTGCATGCGAAATAAAACGACCTGTATATATGCACCTTTGGTATGGTTTGTTAATGCCGTGATTAATTACTAACTAGCTTGAAAATTAAGCAACTCGGGTGGAAGTATTGGACTTTAGTTGGCACCTTTCCCATTGAGAAATGAAACATATCTGACAGAATGAAAAACTCAACCATTAGTCTTAGCCTACTTTGAAACTGAGAACTTGCCTATTTTTATTTGCTTATTTATTTTTTAACCATCTGAAAAATATCTCTAAACACATAGTCTTGAGATAAATCATATTTGACGTACTATCAGATGCATTATTATTAGATGCAGACAAAGGAAAGTAGTAGTAGTAAAAATAAGTAAGTGTAATTTAGATATTATTGATATCCCAACAGAGACAGAGAAACTCTGGAAACGAATGTGAATTACCTAGGCGTTTACAGGGCTTATGACCTGCCACTGGCTGGGTTAAGTGGCCACTTGATGTATTACAACATCCCCATTCCGCCCATCATCTGATAACCATAATAACAACATTTTTGAAACTTGTGTATATTGAACTCGCGCTCGTAATATCACATTACAAGTGAATTTCAAACTGGTGACATCTGTTGAGAAGATTGTTAAGCATTTTGGCAATCAATCTTTATTGGTGTAGGTAAGGCTCATAATTTGTCTACAATTATTTGTACACATTTAAAATGTTGTTAAGTGTAATTTAGTTTAGATCTGCACCAAATTGTTCACTTGATTATAAAATTACAAGTTTTTGGGACTCAATAAAACCTTATTGCCTAAAAGGTGAATAGCGAAAATCAACACAAAATGATTGGTTATCTGTGTGGAGTAATTATTAAGACGCTGGGCTCACAACACAGAGGTTCCAGGTTCGATTCCTGGTGAGAACACAAAAGTCAAAAGTGATTTTTCTGAAACCTGGGTGTTTGTAATTTTATTTTCCTTTATTGGGCTACCTGGCTGGTTGAGGTCGTAAAAAAGATTACCCATTCAAACCCCATTTGGTCATTATAGGGTTCAGTATGGCATAATCTGGCATTAGGTAACAAGAAGATCTAGTGATAGCATCCAGTGAGATTAAAATTGTGATCTGAACAGTAAAAAGCCTGCCAACTCTATCTAAATGGCTCTAGGCAGTGGAGGTGGTCATAACTTTCCTCTGTAACTTGTTACACCTGTCTTTCTTCACTTCTAAGCCTAAATTATGTCGTATAATATGGAAAGAAAATGTAGGTAGGTACTTAGGTTTTTCTTGTTTTTCATCGTAATCTATTAATTACTTGTCTTGTTATTGAAGGTTAACCGATTTATTATGAATAATAAGTATTTATAGTCACAAACAATTTTCTTTTAAATTTTTTTATTACTTCATGATTAATT
Organism: Micrasema minimum; assembly: GCA_022494985.1. Lineage (NCBI taxonomy): Eukaryota > Metazoa > Arthropoda > Insecta > Trichoptera > Brachycentridae > Micrasema > Micrasema minimum. The sequence goes on from JAGVSP010004048.1 coordinate 31,354, forward strand.
GTTTTTCAACATACAGGTTCCCAGTTTGTTTATAGGTCATTTAAAATTTCATATATCGCATGCTTAATGGAATACTGACCCATTAGTAGATAGGTCATAATTGAGTTACGTACAGAGACAGGCGTCTGTGAGCGCCATCATCTGATTAATACTTAATCAAACGTCAAAAATACAAGCAATTACGATTAATTATTAATACGCATCAATTTTATGCGTCAATAAGTATGTTGTCTTCTCATAACAAAACCTTCTTTTGCGATGTCCCAAAAATTTTGTTTTTTAGTTAGGTCAGTATTCCATTAAGCATGCGAATATGTATTCTCATTTTTGCAGTGTGATACTAGGAGACGCATAGATTGTTTGTATACCTACTGTTAATAATTTAAGAGAACTTGTAGGTATTTATCTTTTTTTGCTTCTCTCATTAAAAATCTTCAAAGCTTTTATTGATTTATCAAAAATAATTTATAGCGGAAACGCTTTCCACTTAATAAGTAAAGCCATAATACTTCAGGGTCGGTACTTGCCTAAAGTTCTTTGACTTACGTAATATGTATAATAATTTTCATTTCTTATAGAACTGGTAATTTCCATATTTTAAATCATTTATTATTTATTTTAGTTGAGTCGACCGTTACTTAAGTTTGTCTTGTCCAAAAAGTGCAAAATTTAAACTATACTTTAGTCAGTATAATGAATAAAGATTGTCCATTAATAATGGGCCATCACCAAACCACCACATATAGAGGTCTATTCACGTTTTTGTGAATATCTCAAAACAAAGCTAAATGCACAAGGATAAATTTTAGACCAGTCCATATTAATACGTTTTAAGCGAGTAGGTTGCATTAATTGCACTTTGGGGAATAATGTTAGAATTTAAAAGATAAATAACTGGAAAACATTATTGATAATTCGATAATTACACTTCGACACGACTTGATTCCTATTTTCAAGCACAAGCCACTTAGGCTTTATTGAAAAATAGTATTTACAAATTGAAATATGTGCAAAATCATAAGATTGCATAGATTTTCTTATTTATTAAAAAAAAAAAAATTATCCCTGATTTGTGATTAATAATTAGTCAATAAAGCAATAAAAATTCAATTTTAAGGGTGAACGAAAAGTCGAGAACGGTTTTGTACATAATGGCTTCTTTTAAAACTAACTTAACTATTTAATCCCTGAAAAGAAATAGAATACATTGAATATATTTCTAATCTAAACCTAACCTAATCTAACCTTAAAACTAGGGATTTCTCGTGTACAAATATTTATTGTAATGTGTCTTATTATATGTGGAGCATATTGATTCCCAAAACTGCCTCCAAGCTATGCGATCGGCCGTTAATATCTATGTGTCATCCCAAGACAGTTCCACGTCATGAAAACAATAAAGAGACTAATAAATTAACTTGATCCTTTCTCCTGTATTTTTTAATTTGTATTACTGTTTACTAACGTTTTCTACTCTCTTTGTAACTCTTCTTTACGGTGATAATTTTCTCTGATCCACAAACTTTCATAGGAGTGTTGACTGCATTTCCTAGCGGAAGGTTGTCAGTATAAACATAAAGCTGTTATTCTAGACTCTAGACTCTAGGAACTTAATTGACCTTAGTGGACCCTAGACGCCATATACGCTGATGACTTCGTTAGCCAGACACTGAAATATTATGTTACTAATAAATAAATACAAGTGTAATTATTATTGCACGATAATTCCAGGCAATAGTGTGTGAGATTAATTAATCTAGCTTTCATTTTCAAATGAAAGCACGTAGTTGGTAATAGGGTAAAATCTTAGTTCTTAATCTTTAGGTAGGTGACATCAAATCTGACGTCTGCCTATTTTATATTCTGCTGTCGTAAAATCCAAACATCATGTACCTACTGCACACTGAAAGAAGCGACATCAAGAAATTATAAACTTTTAGTGGGGTTGGGTGCACAGAAAGAAATGAAACAGTACTTACAGTTTTAGTGGCAGTTTTAGTGATTTATTTACAAAGAAGTTAAAACAAATGAAAACTTAACTATAATTAAAACTAACTATTAAAATTAAGATTGACATGGACGATAGAAATATACAAAATGGATTTAGATTAGAACGCAATTTGGCGGTAAGAAATTTGTGCAAAAGTAACGTGGAGTCACGATGGTGGCTAAAATGATTCTCGTGGTAGCTCGGCAGCGTTCGGCGGAGGTCGGTCGACTCGCGCCGTTTCGCGACACGCGCGTGTCGTATTACTTCCGCCACAAACAGTATAATTCATTAAAAATACCCTAAAAAGCGGTAATTACGAATACACAAGGCGAAATTGTTGATAAATTGAGTTGATAAAAGTTGATAATAATTCGGCGTCGGCATAGATTATTGGATGAAACGTTTCGTGGACTATTCGTCTCGATAAATTATGTCGACGCCGAATGATTTATCAGAATATTTTTTTCAATAAGTTATTTAACCTTTAGTAGATGAATTTGATTGAAAGATTGGAATTTAAGTTTACAAGTACCCACTCAGGTTTTTGTATTCAACAAGCGATTTTATAACGCGTCACCTCGATATCTCCTCACCGACAAAAGCAGATTTAAAATATAGGTAGGCACTCGCCTTTACGAAGAGTCGGAAACAATAAATGTCTAAATATCTTAGCTTCACTCATAATATTTGATAGCTGTAATAATGGGTACCCAATTGAAAAGTCTTTCAATTTAATTAAAAGATGTTTTAAGTGCCAAAAAATAAAGTGTCGTCGTTTCGCTCTTAATTAATTTTGATCGATTTGATTCCCAGTCGTAACTGCGAGTCGTTATTCAATGTCTTAGTAATTTGATTGTGATTTTACGAGTCATTTCCGCACTTTCATTTTAGACAAATGATTTTAGATCAAGAAGATAGTTAAATTATTACACAACAACTGTTTCAAAAAGGATGTTGAATAATGTTATTGTGTCGGCCCTTTACTCGCGCACCATCAATATTTGGTATTTATCCACGAGAAAAGATAAAATAATATTATACAGGTGTAACAGAACTCGATGTACAAGCGGAAAACCAGTGAATCTACATAGTATTTGGAGTCGATTTTGTAGATTTTTTTTTTTATTTGACCCTTAGTTTTCGAAAAAAAATGAGTACGAAGTTGAATTTTTTTTTCGATTTTTTTTGCAAATAGTTATCAAATATCATGTATTTAGTCAAATTAATACTATCCATAGAGGAAACAAAATTAAAAAACGCTTTTTAATAAGAATTTTGGCAATTTTATTTAATCTGGCATTCTTATTAAAACTTTTGTGAGAAAAAAAAATTGTTTTTTCAAGCTAAGATTAAAAAGTCATATTACACAATCGTCTCCAAATACGATCTAGATTCACCAGTTTCCCGCTTGTACATCGAGTTTTGTTACAACCTGTATAGTATGTTATTATGATACTGTTTTAGAATGTTATTATGATACTGTTTACAGTTTGTCCGCCTCGTAGCGTAGTGGTAGCGCATTTGGCTACCGTGCATGATGTCGCGGGTTCGATTCCCGCAGGGGATCAACATGAAATATTTATTTACATGTGATTTTCATATTAATATTTCGTGTGTGATACCTTGGACTGGTTCTGAAGCGTAAGACTGTTAATCTTATCTTCATGTATTAAAATGATCAAGATACACTGCACTTGGTGTTCGGATGCAGTGCCCAATGCACCATTGGGTGCGGATAAGGGAAAGTAGTAGTAGTAGTAGTAGTTTTAGAAGAATTAGAAAAAAAAATAGGGTTAATCCAATATGCATACTGGTTTTTGAAAGGGTAAAAGGAAACGTTTATGGCGATATCTACATATTATATGTTTCGTTGTAGAAATTATGGTTAGATTAATTTTTCTCTTATCGATCACAAGGAGAAATTGATTTTTAAACTCAATTTTTCAAAAAATAATGGTTACTACTACTGCGCTCCTGCCTTCATATAAAAGAATGTGGCTGTATTGTTAGGTTTATTCCTGTTAAATCCAGATCCAGACCATCGTATTTTGTTTTGTTTGGGATATTTTAACTTCGCCACATTCTTTTAAGGTTTTATTTCCGTACCAGCTCAGGTATTCAGCACGATTGAGATATATTTATCGAATATAATGCAGTATGTAGAAAGCTTCGTGCAGTTTCACTATTCCTGAAATAGTGACTGAAAACGCCTGAAAATTTAGTACCTATGCAGATAGAATATAGTATGTTCTTCTTATTTATCTTAATTCATAATCATCTTGAATAGCGCAAAAAATATGTAGGTATGTAAAAATTATTATAATGGGGTTCTTTCCGATTTTATATTTTTTACTTAAAAAAATTGATTGAAAAATTACAATATCAAGGGAATTTTTTTAAAATTTTTACGATGTCATATGAATTTTCTAGCGCGGTTTGGAATAGCGCTTTTTCAAATCGCTCGCAAAATCCTCCATTTGGCGCGCATGCGGTGTGACGTCACAGCAATATAGGCGCTTACTACGGAATGAATTTCACGCCTTTCACGGTGGACGGGTATGACGTCATTAGCCAATAACGGGCGTTAAAAATCATTCGTATTTTCGTGTTTTTAAAACATAAATTTATTAATAAAAACTAAATTTTTTAGTATTGTGTTTTATATCGTTGGAGTTGTAAAAATATACTTTAAATATTTATAACGTTTTAAGAATATTCATGTTATCTGGAAGAACCCCATTGATGTACCTCTCCTTCATACAATGAAGTTCCCAGATTTCTGCTTGGAATTATGTTATGTACATGTATACTCGATGATTTTTACACACGTTTTATATTTGAATCATCACCGTGTTTTTATCACATTCTTTATTATCATAAGTTATTTTTCGGTATTGATAAATACAATACAAACACGCTCCTGGTCTACATCTAAAACGTTTGAAAGATCATCTATCCATATATGGAGTAACAAAACTCGTAGTACAACCGGAAAACTGGTGAATTCACATCACATTTGAAGTCGAATGTGTATAACGATTTTTATATTTGAGCTTTAATTTTTTTTATTCTCTTGATAGCTTTCATAAGTACCGTAGATTAAGTAAAATTGCACAAATTCTTATTACTAGCATAAAACAGTCGGCGAAATTCGGTTTCTGCTTTTGTTTTCATTATGGATTGTATTCATTTGACGAAATAACTGACATTCAATAACATTTTGTAAAAAAATATATTTGGCTGTCTGCAAAGTCGGTTTACGGACGATAATTTTACGCAATAACGTCATAAGAAAACATTGATGAAAAATAGCATACTTTTATGAATTGAATTGAAATTATCATTATTTTGTAGATAGATGCAACACAAACCGAACGCTTAGGACGATCGTGCCTCTCTATCGCTTGTTACGCGCTCTCGCTTGCACACTCGGCTCAGGCGGACGTGACAATGAGTCATGCTTTTTCGTGTGTGCAGCCGGCGTTCATCGATTTATTAGACGTTATCACGTCAAAATCAACTTCTGACTCAATTTTCTCGAAATCTATGGGTCGAATAAAAAAAAGTGTTCTATAAAATCGACTCCAAATATGAAGTAGATTCACTGGTTACACCCGCTTGTACATCGAGTTTTGTTATACGGTTTATATACACGTATGGGAAATCAATGTTATTTATGTTACTCAAATTGACAAACTGTCTGTTTGCATTTTTTTTTTTTTTTAAATTATTTTTAAAAGTTTATTTTTAAAAGAAAAATTTTTGTATATAAAGAAATACATAAAATCACAAATACATTAGATAAAATAAACAAAAATCCCACCAAGGCATACTGTGAAAGTCAATGTGAATGTGTTCACACTCTTTCAAGCAGCATGCACGAGGCAAAAGAGAAAAAGATAATTTAAAAAATATTTATACAAGAAGAAGAAGGGAAATAATTATAAAATATAAAATTAAAAATAACGGAGATTATGTTATTGCTATGGTCTTTATAGTAAGAATGATTATACCTTTACAGAAAGTTTATTTTTGTTTATTTTATCTTTATTATTCAATAAATTTTGTCCGATCGAGTTTCCTGTGTAAAATGCAATTATTCATAACACTTCAAACCACCCCACATCACAGAAACACTCTGCCTTTCATTCTATGATATATAGATTAGTTAATTTACCACACTAACAAAAGATAATTTCAAAATAGAACTAAATACAATAAAAGAAATTGCAAAAAATAACGGTTATAAAGAAGAACTTATTGATAGAATTTTAAATCGAAAACAAAGACAATTAATTCAAAAACAACATTTATACTCACAAAATTCATGTAATGAAGTAGACATTCGTCAATGGAGAAGAATTTTATTTGTAAATGATAAATTAGCAACAAACATTTCAAGAACCCTCCTTCCATCAAATATAAGACCGGCATTTTACACAGGAAACTCGATCGGACAAAATTTATTGAATATAATAAAGATAAAATAAACAAAAAAATAAACTTTCTGGGATTTTATGCATTAGAATGTTCTTGTTCTTTCTTTTATGTAGGTAAAACAACAAGGAATTTCGATATTAGAATTAAAGAACATATTCGTTGTCTTAGTAACCAAAATTTTTCTGAATTTGCGAATCATATACTAGATAATAATCACACATTTGACAAAGATTTATTTTTAAAAATTTTACATTTTGATAATAGAAAACTTAAATTGAGTAATTTAGAAATGTTAGAGATTAAAAAAGCATTAAACAGTAATTTAAATATAATAAATAACCAATTAAATTGTGTGACTAACAGTCCACTTTTGAAAATGTTTCCGATAACAGAGTAATATTTTTTTATTATTTTTTTTATTATTATATATTTTTTTTTTTTTTTTTTTTATAATGTAGTATTTCTGTAAATAACATTGGATAGTTTGAATATTTAAGCGTTTTAAATTTAAAAAAAAAAAAAAAAAAAAAAAACTAAAAGATAAAATTGTTTTGAAAGAAGAATTAGTAAAACATCTGTTCTCATAAATCTGTCAACTGTCAACCACTTCAACATTTTTAGTTAGCGACTTATTACTTAATTTTTAATTATTTTTATACAAATCCCTGATGAAGGAGTAGTGTCTCCGAAACCGGTTGGAGTGTTAAATAATAAAAAAGTAGTTTAAAACAAAAGTTATTTAATTTCATAATTATGGAAAACTACAAAGTGAGTGCTACAAACATTGAGTTGAAAAAGAATTAATTAAACTAGGGGCAATAAAATGTGCATGTCTCAAGCAAGTCGTGATTTACAATGAGGTATTTCTAGCACTCGGTTTCTTCTTTGAGCTTCTAGCAAAAAAGTTTTGGTCCATAAATACATAATTTAAACAATGTAATAAATATATATTTGATTTGAAAGTCCTACCGAAACGATGTGTGTACCATATACCACAAAATTCAATCAGTAAATTTAATAATGCAGTCATAAATAGAATTAATAATAATGGTGCCTGCCTCAACCAACTGTTGTGTTATAATATCTTACAAGATCAGTGTACAGTGAGCAGATCATGTTGAAATGGAATTATTGTGTACACGCATATTATGACTGGGCAGTCAGAATAGGTCTACTCGTATGTAGCTTGACAGTTTGTATGAACCAGGCTTGCAAAACTTAGCGGGGCTTTTTGTAAAGAAAATGTGGATGAGAAATATAGATTAAAAAAATACTCGTAGTTTAATAAAAATATTTTGTAGTATTTTTATATTATTTTTAAGTGTGCTGTGTGCATACAAAAGTTGCACTCGTAATTTTGAATTCAAATGT